>JAXGGS010527141.1:0-10892 GCA_035585475.1 Armandia brevis | reverse complement strand
TAAACATCTTCATCTGGGCAAATTACACCTAATACATTAGATTCCAACTGTATATTTCAATGTTAAGTTTCAGTTTAAATTAATGTAATTTCAAAGTATTTGAATAGGCATACAATGTCATGGAATATTGGGAAAAATTACATATTTTGATTTGATTATACTTTCCTAATGGCTATCTCTTGCTGATAATGATATGAACTTTTACCTTACCATTGTATTAGATAATCATCAAAAGAATCATGAAATGTACATTTTTTCCTGGGCGACCACTGTGACGTCATTGTGTCATGTTGTTTATCCCTACTATCAACTAGCATCTGACTCATGTGATTTCAGAATACCGTGCCATACCATTTATAACTATTAATGAAATATTTCCAAATTGACTTATCCAAAGCTGACTAAAATTGGGTTTTATCGTTAGTTTTGATTATTATAGAACACATTTAATACAAATAACTATCCTGTAGCGACATTCATCTTCGAAAAACCTCAACTCGTTCTTAATCTTTAAATTTCAGGTTTATTCGTGCTGTACGTAAATCTGGGAACAGTAAGAACAAGAAATATGTGAGCTATAGACGATATCGCGGGATACACAGAAAAAATGGATGTGACCCCTGGGCCAAAACTGTAGCGGACATTACACATTCAACGACGTTCACAATATCTTCGATTTTTATGTAAATATGAATAAAAGTTAACATTTTAACTGTTCGATGTTGTTCCTGAATAACTTGCGTTATGATATTTACCATATTGCCGCGACAAAGGGGCCTATATCTCTTATAAAGTGTAAAATACTACGATGTCACAATAAACGAAGCACTTTAGCCATTTTCAATTTGCCAGAGTTTCTGTGCGTCCGCGCCCTATTAACCAATCACAGTCCAGGATTTTGTCACGTGACCTCGCTACACATAAATTAACATCGATAATAACGTGAAGAACTGCTATTCAGTTCGAGGCACACCGGTTCGATTCCGGTCAGAGACGACATTTTTAATAATCAACATTTAACAAATTCATCTTTCGAACAAATACAGCCGGTCTGCTGTCATATATCCTTTGGTGACAATATTGTACGAATTAGCTTCTTTTAGGTTCTTTTTCTAGAGTTGAAGATGCCCGAAATTTATTTCAATAATAACTCAAGAAATAGCTGACTTATATAAGAATTCTTCCTAGCAATAGGTAGTCTGCTTTATTATCTTCAGTTTTGTACATAATTCATATTATTACGTGTTATTTAAAAAGGTATAGCCTGAAAAAAAAGCCTGCAGCACCCTCCTTTCCAGGAATTAAATAAAAATATAAGTGTGCTGCCCGCACTCCCATTTCAGATAAGAAATAAGCAATTTATTTATTTTATGAGGCCTTTATATGGTTGGTAGTTCTAGATGCCAAAAGGGTGTTTTGGATAAAAAAAATGGTTTCAAATTACTACCTGGTGCAGTTTTATCTTTTTGTCTTGGCCCCCAGCAGTAACATGAAAGTATGACAGATAAGAACATTAGACAGAAATTAGACACTCAATAGATAGTTGATACTTCAAATTGGTGTACTAGAAGCCGGTCTGAATGCTCAAATAACAATCTCTTCTGTACCTGTTCTCTACCTTTCACCTTTATTGTGTGTAGCTTTATACAAACCAATCTCTTGTAAATCATGCCTGGGCAATAAAACTGTTTGCTGTATTCTATTATAAACACGATCCACTATTTTACTCATTTACCGCCTCTGATACTACTCATGCAGCTCATGCCCTGGAGGTACTGCGCGTCTCGTCAATTATACAAAAGCTAATGTTTATATCGCCTTAACGTACGGCAATCGCTTGCAAAGAATTGCCAGTTATACGATAGCAAACCTTAATTTAAACCGAGAATTTGTGTTGTTCTTCTAGATCCTGTGCCATGGCTGACTCCTACTCATTTATCAAGGGAGGCAGGTTGAAGATTAAAGGCGTTAAAGACAAAAGGTATGTGAATCTTCTATTATCGCCCGAAGACGTTTTCCTATTTTTAAATCTGAGACTGTTTGTTTGTTCTTGCTTAACTATTGTGCATCATTTATTTTCTTCTTCATACAGTCATAAGAAACATAAGAAACAAAAGAAAAAACTGAAGCGGGAGCACGAGGAAGATATAGTCGACGATACCGATGTCGTAGCAAGAGGTTAGTTTTGCGTGGTTGTACGGACCCTTTACATTGCCCAATGTGACTATACCTACCTTTTATACCATAGATTAATTTAATCTTCATGTGTACATAGACATTATATTGCTATACATGCCCACTTGCTCTTAAGCTCGTGCTCTACAGTAATTCAGTTTCGAGAATGATGCTGCCCAAGTTATCATAAATGTATATTATGCCTAAAATTTGAAACTTTTTTCTGTTCTAGGTGGCTGGAGGCATATCTTAGAATTTGAAGAAATCAGTGGTCCAGTTGCAATAGAGATGGGCGAAATGACATACATTCAGGCTCTTGACAACGGTCTTTTTACTCTTGGGGCACCACACGACCACGGTACGATGTTACCTGATTGTTTCATTTAATATGCTATGCACCGAACGAAATCAACTCAAATTCTCAAACTATACGACTAAAATCACAATAAATGTAAATCGCTTTTCAGGGGAAGGTCCAAATCCCGAAGAGATTCTGACAGCAGTAAAAGTGAGTGAAACAGAAATTGCTCTGAAATCTGGCTACGGAAAATATCTCAGCGTCGGACCGGGAGGAAAAGTGGTTGGTCGCTCCGATGCCATCTCCTCTAAAGAACAGTGGGAACCTGTATTTCAAGAGGTGAGTGATGATTATGAAAAAAAACTATTATCGCATTTTTGTTAAAAAGTTATGCGTGGATTCAATCATAAATTCAATCTATTTTGAAATTTACTGTTTCACATTTGTAGGGCAAATTAGCTCTGTGCGGAAGTAACAGTAATTTCATATCTCTGAACTCGGAAGATGATATTACGTGTAACAGTCCTACTGCTGGAGCCACGGAGTTTGTAAAGGTTAATATAGGATCTAACATTCCCAAAGTAAAAGATAATCGATGTTACTAGGCTTAATTTCTGTATGTTGTTTTAACCTATATGTGTAACAACTCGTTGCTATAGATCCGTACGTCTACCAAGAAAGAGAAAAAGGTGAAGCATGAAATCCCTACAGAAGAAAAGGGCAAGATTAAAGACACAGAAGTGAACTATGTGTGAGTGGTTATGCAATTTTGTGAATATTTTGAATGTTGAAATGCTATTACACTCATCTTTCAATCAAATGATTGATATGATATGCCCTGTTTTGATAAATTTAGGAAAAAGTTCCAAAGTTTTCAAGACAGAAGGTTGAGAGTGAACGAAGAAGATCGAGGTGATCTGCGGAAAGCCAGAAAAGATGGTAGCCTTCACGAGACTCTTTTAGACAGGTATGACATACATTTTGTTTGTGTTGTCTTATACATTTTGACATGTATATTCCGTGCGTAAACACGACACATGTGTCATTTTCCGATTTGCATTATTTAAACTTGTATACATTTACTAATTTTTACATCCGCTTCTACTTAATATATCAGACGAGCAAAGATGAAGTCAGACAGATACTGTAAATGATGTGGATCTGCCGCCTATTATTGTGAATGAGCTTCTGAATAAAAGCAGGACGTGTGTGAGGATCGCTAGAAGTGTGACATTTTTCGTTATTCTATGTTCACCGTTTCTTTTTATTACTAACGTTTATAAACTTATGATCGATAAATGCATATTTTGAAATATAAGTTTTTATTCGAGTTTGTATTAAAACGGATTTACTTGTATACATGTACAAATGTACTAATTTCACTAAATAAACTTTATAAGCTAGAGTGTATAAAGAGTCAACGGTATTTCTATAACAGGACGTGCTTTTATTGACCACAGTGACATTTCACAGTATATATACAGGAATGGATCTTGTAAGAACAATAATGGGATATTTAAGACTTGGCTGCATGAAATCATGTCACGGTGCCATTATTAAATGTTTCCTCTTGCTTGCATGTCTACACGCCAGGTCCTCTTCCCAAAATGGGCCAAACCGTTTCCACTTTTCCATTTCGAATGCCGATCAACCAATCATACATGTTGACAGTAGGGTCACAGTGACCAGGAATGAGCCACACCAAATCTCCCACCTGATAGCCAAGAGAATATCATCATTCAGTGTGCATAGTGGACGTGTATCTGGGATTCTCACTTCCTCATGTAGAATACATGTAGATTGGTACGTGCTTATCATATGTGCTAGTATACCTTGTAATTTCCATCCATGCTAAGAATGCCATGTTCATCACCACCGGATTCGTACGTCAAGTCTGATCTTTCATGAACCACCGGCATCCCAGAGTCGATGCTGAGCGCTTTCAAGCCAGCATCCACCACAGCCCGTTGTCCTTTCTGCGATACAAGCTCACATTATAAGCCTGATCGAGCCATATTTCTGGGGCATATAACTTATATTTAACTCACCGTCACACTTTGAACTGTTGACAGAATGAACAGAGATTGTTTGAATTCATTTAAAGGAACGCCCTTATCGTCCAGATTTCGATTATAGTCAGCATCCATAAAAATGTATGATCCCTATGTGATAGTGATTAAGGATAGAAGACTTCATTGATTGAATATTGTGAAATATTATACTGTTAACTTTTTTAATATGCTGTGTTCCATTGCTATTTAAATTTTATTGTGGTGGTTAAGATTACTGTAATAACTTATTAAGGATACAGGTTGCACTTCGGTAAAGAGTCCACTCTTTGCTTCATACTGGAATGTGCCAGTGCCTCCCCCAGTCACATAGTTACACTCGATCCCCGCTTTCTTAAGGGCATCCACGCTCAGTTTTGATTTGTCAACCACGGAATCGACAGCGGTCTGCCTGTCCTCTGGTGTTCTCACGTGCTGATTCATCCCTTGGTAACAGTGTAAACCTTTGAGTGTGACATTTGGAAGTTGTATCACTAATTGAGCGATGGTAGCAGCAGCTTCCCCGGGGACAACCCCACACCTGTAATAATTACTCTGGTTGAAATTGATTCGTAATTGTGAGTTGACAAGGGTTTTGTAAGTTCGTTACTTGTAAGACATATATAGGCACCTATTTTGTCCAACATTAACCTCCACCACACAACTGATATTGACTCCCATTTCCTCGGCTACTTCACTAATTTGACGCAAGTTGTCCTCATCATCAACACAGATTGACAAATCTGCTCCATATTTGGCAAGTGCCGCAAATCGCCTCAGCTTTTGTTTACCAATAATCTGCAAAATGCATTCCGATCCCCGTGTCTTAAGTATTGATATCTAGTGAGCATATTTTAGAGGATAACCCTTAAAGATACATACTTACCTGATTGGTAAGGTAAACATCTTTCACTGATCCCATGCTTACTAGAGCCTCTGCCTCTACCAAAGTTTGACAGCATAACCCGTTTACATTGTGTTGCATCTTAAGATTTTAATAGAAAAACACACTCACATAAATATTCATCGTTCATGGGCTAGGATATGATGAAGCAATTACGGTACATTTACACTCACGAAAATACATGAATTCAAACCTGAACTTTAGCGAGCTCTGGGCACTTGTGTGCCTTAGCATGAGGCCTCACTAACACATTTGGGTACTTTTGCATTATTTCATCCATCTTTTTCATGTTTGATTCAAAAATGTCCAAATCCATGAATAGGGCAGGGGTGTCTGCATCTTCAAGACGATCTCCAACTTTGCATGGAGCTGGGTACCTGTATTGTGACATCTTCGTAGATATCTGTCTGGAAAATTTCAAACTATGAATGTCAGTATACCAGTAAAGTATCCTCCTGCAGTAGCAGGCTGAATTGCATGTACAATGGACCCCTAGATATATGCGAGGTCTAATAATACCTGCAGACCAGAAAGTTTCGTGGCCTAGACCACCGGCTTTCACAATAGGGAATCCCCTGGGTTCTATTTTTAGAATATAATTAAGAATAAAACAGAGTAGTAAACCAACAAAGGTTTCTTTTTCAAGCAGTATATGTCCGGTGGTCACGGTGGTCTCGATGTATGAGGCTTTTAGCATAAAAACCTCTGCAGGTTTTGCATTGACACCAACCGTTTTCTCGTAGTGTTTTCTTCGTGCCAACTCTGGGTTACCATACAACGTGACGACTGCATCTGCCGCAAGCAATTCCAATACAATTTCAACATGTCTGTCCCGCATCTAATGTTTCCTATGATCAGCACCACCAGGCCTCGGTATCACTCAGGGTAGGCCCTATAGGCCTAGTCTATAAACGGGACCCTTTACTTATAAAACACCATCTCAAGGCCCATCAGCATTTCTCTATTTGTTTTGATTAATTATTGGCTGCCTCCCCCGATGTACAGGGTAGATTGTAGTTATAAATAACACTGTAGTAGATGAACAGTTGTTTTTATAAATGATTTCCCCGGGTTGATTACACGTTTAGTTGATGATTTTAAGGTTTTTTTATCAAATGGTATGTCACTCTTCGTCCTAGCACCTTTCGAGGGATCTTAAAGTTTGAACTATACCATGGATATGTGACCTCTAGAAAAAATTTGAGTCTCGAATTGCATTTGTTTAATTCTTAAATAATTTTTTTCATGATTGTCAACAGTTTTCCTTGAATTGGATTGTTCAAGAGATTACGATAATGCGAAGGCCATCACTAGCGACGTTTTATTTTGGATTCGCACCACCAAATTTCCAGGGAAACTTGTTCACTGTTAAAACTACAAACGCCCCTCTATTCACCTTTACTCTCAGCTATAGCAATAAACACGCTCCTTGTTCAATTAAATTAACTTCCCGTAAGCTCAAATTTAATCACAAGCAGAATAATTTTGTGGGTTGTATTATTACACATTAATATACCCATTTTATATTGTATTGATAAAACATCAGCATTGTACGTTAGCATTTTTTAAAACAACAGTGTGTACGATAACCCCGAAGATAACCCCTTCGGTATCTGAAATACGACATGTACCTGGTGTATACAGTCCTTTGTGGTCACCAAAATCACATCACCATTGTTAGCCTAACCACTCTGGAAGAAGCCGGCAATGTGTGTATTGGCCCCAATTCTTAAACAGCTGTGAATTGACAGTTAACCCAAACGTATTTTTAAACTACATTGGTCAAATCCAGCGATACTTGTCATCGCACAGAAACTCCTCTATGTTAGCTCCCCGACAGTTGCGAGAAGTGAAATTGATAACTGATGGGTCATTTTGATCCAATCAGAGCGTGATGCGCTCCCCTCGGCCAGCGTCGAGCAGAAGCGACGCGCCCGGCATCTCGCTTGTACCTCCATCGATCCACAGCATCGCGTCTTGTACAACATACAGCAGGTAGAGAGCATAAAGCACGCACAGGATCACCTTTACACCCAAACCTCACACAAAAAATGCCTCCCAAGCGAAAGGTAAGATTCCGCACACATTTTTTAGTTTAATTACGGCGACTGAAATCATATTTTGCTAGTCTGCAGCGGGCAGTGATTTGTAGGGAAGCTGTGCCGGCAGCTACCAGTGGCTAGATGTACGACGCTTTGTCTCACAGCGCTGTGAGAGCTTACCTAGAATCTATAAGCTTAGTCACTGCAGTGCGTTCTCAGAAGATAGGGCATCATGGCCACCTCTCAAAACCGGATCAAACCAGACTCAGTTTGTAACGGACGCTCGCGTTGTTTGCTTTCGTATTCATACGAATTGAATCGCTCGCGCTACATCTCATAGCCGTTGCTATGATGTAACAGTACCCTGCGATGATACTGAGGTACTGACTCGATACATGCAGGCGAAGCTTCGCCCAGTATCTTCATTAGGACTAAAATACCGGGTCTTTGTCACGACTACTAGCATACCCAAATTATTTCAGTGCGATTATCCATGCTATATGCTATAATGCGTATTAAGAGCATGGACGCTAGCCGGCAGAGGGCATCACATAGGGCTCGCAACTGGACTCTTTTAATATTTGTTCACTGGCCAATCTATCTTCATCATTAAACGCCGACCATTTGGTCATCACATATTTTGCATTGTCAAATGTGTGTAATTGCCAAATGATACCCTCTTTTAATTACCATTTTATGAATCATTTGCATCTAAGGAAAACAAGATCAAAAATAAATTTTAGGATTCAGTTCTACATGAATATGTGGATCGCGAAATCGAATAATTGATTTAGTGCGTAGAATGTTACACAATTCGTCGTTTTACATAACTCAGAAGATACAAGACGCTTTAAGTCAAGTTTATGGCAAATCCCAATGTCAATGTGTGTCAATGTGTGCCAAGCGTCCTTAAAAAAATGCGTAGGGTTTAAGATACAAAAACTAATGATTTATGATATTAAACGTAGCCGGATGTTAGGCCTATTCAGATTAACATTAACAAATATGTTCAGCCCGTCTGGTACTATACATTTCAGTTTTACTCACGCCGTACTGTACTAAGCATTTATCTTTCGCACTAGCAGAATCTCAAAAAAGGTTTTAATCAAACAGATACATAACATTTTGACTTGGCTGGGAGGATCTAAAGCTTAGCGTTTAATATTATGAATTATTGAAATTCGTGAATGAGTCTACATTCTTAATTGTGTTTAATATGAAAATGATTTTCTTTCCACAGTCCAGCAAAGCCACGAAGGCGGAACCCAAAGAAAAGAAAGCTAAAGTATGATTTAGAATCACTAACAATATTCATAAATTAAATATAAATTAAGTAATAATGTTCATCATCTACTACAGTTCATCAATGCTTTATAAAAGGTCAACTAAAACGTTTTTTGATAATTTATTCTAATTTTTCAGGCGCCAGAGCCCGCTCCCGTTGAAGAAGAGGTATGCAGTTTTATTTTAATCCATGCGCTGTTAATTATATTTGAACCACGCTATCTTCAAAGGATATAATATATTAGTTACCTTCACAAAAATACCGATATTCATTACCGTGTACATATATTTATCATCGCGCTGAAATTAATGCACTAACAATTCACTTAATTTCCAGGAGAAAAATGATAAAGATGATGATACAAATGAAGAAGGGAGCGTCGAAGATGTAACAGAGAAAGCAGAGGTACGGTTAACTGCTGCAAACTTTTTCCCCAAAATTCATCCACGTGAGACAAAATATATTCGATGTTCTTCACATCAATTTTTTATTTCATCAATATATTTATTTTCTCCTAACAGGTAGCAACAGAAAAAGAGGAGGCTCCTCCCCCTAAAGAAAAGGCAGCAGCTAAACCAGTAAGTTTATCCATGTATTCCATCTTTACAATTGATCATTGGATGCCCATGCATCAACGGAGTGAATTAATGCTAATTGATGCATTATTTTTTTCAGAAAGCTCCAGCTAAAAGAGGCCGCGGCCGACCTCCTAAAGCTAAAAAGTGAACGCCCAGTCCTTCAAACTCAGACTGGTTCATTATCTGCAGGGATGGCCGCATTCATTGCTTTACTGAAGCCGCTTGCAGTGGACTTATGAGTAGTTTAAACTATTAGAAATTAGTCGCCGTTTGCACTTCATTATCAACGATTTCATGCGTAAATGAAGTAGCGATTGAAAGAGTATTGATGTGTGTCTATGTAGATAGTTTAATCTGATATTATGTGTTCATTACTATTCATTTTTCACGGTACATTGTTCATTTAACTCTATAACGCATTCATACGACGTCATGTACAAACAACTCTCACAAAGAACACTCCATCATATACTTATTTCGTCCCCAAATCTGAGCTTCAGTCTTGTATTTCACAGAAATCGAAGATACTCGAGCGACCAAATTATAACAGTATCTTCACTTTATATATCCAATCAAATATTAAAACAAGAATGAAACTTATGGATGGTATATTTCGTGAATAGAAAGTTTTGTAATCTTGATATATTTTTTAATAACAAGTGAAATAAATATTTGTATCGATACTTTGCCTTTATTGTTTGTCCAGGTTTCGGATCATTGTATTTTACTTATCATGAAGATAAGCATAGGATATTTTCGAAGGACAGCTGCTTTTCATTTTTAGATTTCTGAACTATTTATAATATAATAATTTAAGATGTTGTATTAAACTCTTAATTATAAATTAAGAACTACTTTGACAATTGAACTACCGGTACAGTAGACTCCATATAGGGGGCAGGACTCACAAAGAACATTATGGGCGTCCTTGCTTTAGGCCCACAGAAATTAATCCGGACCAGCCATTCACTTATTCAATCGCGTCATTGTATCCTTGCCAGCAAGGCTCTCTTTAAAATTTTCATTCAATCCTCGACAGACCGATCACATTCATCAAGCGTCGGTGGTGTAACGGTTAGCATGGTTGCCTTCCAAGCAATCGTCCCGGGTTCGACTCCCGGCCGACGCAAGTCTTCTTTTGTTTATAACCATGAAATTTAGATAAATAACAGACATTTTTACGAGCTGTTTTACGTTTAAATAATAATCAAGTTAACCTTTATGGGTGAGTTTATAACGGTGATTTAATCATTATATCAAGTACAAGTGGAGCCTGACAAGTGCCCGTAACCGAGCTGGGTAACCTCAAGGCTCGCAGCTGAGCAGCCTCAGATTGCAATCGGCGGCCGCCTCAGTTCGGCCGAATAAAGCTGCTGCCGAACAGTCCGAGCCGGGTTTTTGTACCTGAAATTTACTCAGGGCCTGAGCTGCGCAACAAATCCTTTGTCAATAAAGGAGCTGGTTATTTTGTTGGGTTATTGTTAATTTTCTTACCACTGCCTGTATCACTGCGTCGCTGCTCGTCACGGCACGGCATAGAGCTTGCGCGGCCACTCGCTTGG
>JAXGGS010527030.1:0-10894 GCA_035585475.1 Armandia brevis | reverse complement strand
GTTTCGTTTCAAAGAATATCTGAAGTTCAGACTAAAAGCAAACGATTGGCATTTTGCGTAATATTGATCTTACTCTGGGATAAGCCGCCAGGAGATATCGATCTTTATCTAGGTCAGATCGGGTCATGTCAGGTCAGGTCAGGTCACATTAAAAACATTGAGCTGGCTGCTAGTGACAGCGACCCCCAAACATGATCTCTGCACACAATGTAAACAAGGTAAATGTGAAGAGCACATGTTGTGTACATGGATGACTATCTGTAAATACTACGTACATGTACAGGTAACACACCTGGTACACCTGTGTGACAATCAGTACAGGTATGTCACTTCTATCTCACTAATTACAGGTAGGTTCTATATAATATTACTCTTGTTCTTTTATTCAAAGCTGAGATGTTGAATACTGTTTATAGATCACATTAGCTGCATAATAGCCAAACACCAAACAGTATATTCTCGGGCAATTATAGCTTACATTTTATGGGAATGTTATATGTATGGTGTCGATCAGTTTTTCATTTGTCTAATTCTATAAGCGCAAATAAAAACCGATGTTAGCAGCAAAACAACGCACATTTTTGACATTTATGCTATTATTGTTCCGCAATAACACTAATTAGAAACAATTCATAACTGTAGCCCTGAATATTGGCTATCAGGGTGATTAAGAGTATATTATAATTAAAAATCCCGTCTTTGTCCTAGACTGCCTGACATTACCCAGATATGTATAAGAAATACCGACAGCAGAACACCATAGGAGGGGAGACAGAGGTAACACAGATAATATACATGTACTGCATTATTTATAAACCCAAGTGATCTCTACATTAATGATTAATCAGTTTAATGTTGTGTCACTGGTGTTATGTCTAATACTTCTAGGAGCCCGATGGAATACGCACCGCTGGAAATATCACCGAGCAAACGTTTAACAAAGAGGTAAAACTGTCATATGGAGATCTTCTTCACGTTTATTCGCTAATTATGTTGGAATAATATATGGGCTACTAAAGAAATATTCAACAAATTACAGTGTAATAGTTATAAATATTTAATTAAAAACATTCAATTTCACCAACTCACATGCTTCTTCTGGAGAAGCCAATTTTAAAAACAAGATGAGAATATTGAAATCAAATGCAGGGCAATCACAAACGATGGAAAAGCAAACGGTGTATTTAAGCATATACAATTCCAGCCAAATATCCACGTGTTACTTATTTATACATTTGACTCTAGGCCTCTGTTGCTGACGAGGAAGCAGATAATTCTGTTCAGGAAGCATCTGTCCTGCTTGGAGATTTCACCGAGGCTGCGAAACTAAACAAGCGAGCTTTAAAGGTGTTCATATCCAGCACCTTCACAGATACAAAGGCAGAGAGAAACTATCTGATGAAAGAGGTAGTTTGATAGATCAAATACTAGTTATCTCCACACAATTCATCATCCAGAAAATAACATATACGTTAGTCACCTTGTAATTGTATAACTTATTATTAATAATGTTAATGATATTCAAGAGTGATCCCTCAATATTAACTTCCCTGAAGATAAGATCCCTGAAATTTCAACTCTATTGTCCTCCTTGATTCCGAATAAATACAATTATTGGGTAATTTTCACGGGTAATATTCTCGAGTTTCATTCAAGAGATGTATTCTTTATTCATGAACATATTGTAAGCAGGTTAATATTCTAGGCTTTAAATGGCGGAAAATTAATTTGAATTTAATTTCCAGGTTTACCCCAGAATAAGAGAATTCTGCAACGCTAGAGGTGTGGACTTCAGTGTTTTGGACTTCCGGTGGGGGATCCGAGACCAGGACACGGATTCACATAAAACCCCCGAGATTTGTCTCTCTCAGATCGACACGTGTCTCTCCCAGTCTATTGATGCTCCCTGCTTCATCTTCCTGTCAGGTATATATTATTAATATCTAATATGTCACAAATAACTAGTTACAGCAGGTGTTAAGCGAACAAAGGAGTAGCCAGCAACGTCTATTATTCTGAATAATTGTTAACCCATAAGAAACTCCCAAGCTACCTGTCCCTTCAATTAATGGTTTTGCGAATGGTATTAGGTCATACAGAAATTGCTAATGAGTAGTTATTATTGTGTTTGTATTTATTAGGTAACAGATATGGGTGGACCCCGTTGCTTAGGCTCATACCGGAGCAGGAGTTCAATGCTCTGGTCAGAGAGATAGAGAAAGAGGAGGAGAATGAATTAGTACAGAAATATTACACCTTAGACAAGAACTCAGACCCCCAGCAGTATGTGCTACAGCCGATATCTATAAATATCCCAGAACGCCAGAGACGGAGAGGTCGGTTACCCCTGATCATTTAATATACATTGATATTTCTAGATTAGAAAGACGATGTTAATATAATGTATCTAGTTGAATCAATTGTTTTATGTTACACTGAATTACACTGGCGAGTTGCTTAAACATGTAAGTACATTCACATAATGAGCTGCTCACTGTCATACCAATGCACATATGCCCTATGTATACAGCATGCGACGTTATTAAAACTTTCATATAGCAAAGGTGATTTGTATCACTTCATACGAAAACAAATAACGGTTTTATAAGCAATATTTTCGTATATGTTCTGATGGCAGACTTGGACGCCATGAAGAAGTTGAGAAGCGAATGGTCGGCAACTGAGTCCAAGCTTCTCAGCATCCTCTCCGTGTCCGCCCTCAGATCCCCATCGCTCACAGCCGCTCAGAGGCAGAGGTGGGACGTGTCTGTCACTGAGCTGGAGGTCCAGCGTGGTATCCTTGACAACCCAGCGGCCAGCACCAAAGCTCTGTGCCTCCAGCGTGACCTCACACATCTCCCCACCACTGATGCTGACCTGGACGCCGAGGAGAGACGCCTCCTCGCCAGATTTGTTGACCTCCGACCTGGCCCAGATACCAGCGTGGATGAAGAGGTACAGGGGAAGATACGGGATTTACGCGGCCGGGTGGGGGAGAAGGGAGTGAAGACGGTGACATTCTCCCAGCCATGGAGCAGTCAGGGAATCACACAAGAAACACACGGGGATTACCTACAGGAAGTAGGGGACACCCTGTATGACGTCATCACCAGTGGGGTGGAGAAAGCCCTGAAGCAGCAGAAAGAGGTGGACATGATGACGTCAGAGGCGGCGTTTCACCTGATGTTCGCCAGGGGGCGTGGTGAGGCGTTCTATGGCAGGGAGAATCTGGTGGGGAGAGTGCACGAGTACCTGACCAGCAGACAGCGCTGCCCTCTGGTGGTGTATGGTGCGAGCGGGTCCGGGAAAACCTCAGTGATGGCAGCCGCTGCTCTGCTGGTCCGTGAGTCTTTCCAAACCTCGACAACACGCCCAGCTTCCCACAGCACACAGGTCCAAACATCTCACCCAGCTGCCCCAGAGTCCAATCCTGCACCAGGCAAAACTCCCCCTGACTCCCCAGGCACACGCAGGTCCACGAGAGATCCAGCCACCCAGTCCTCCTGCTGTCCAGTCCTGGTGGTGCGCTTCTGTGGCACCAGCAGCGGCTCCAGCTCCGCCCGGGACCTGATACATGGAGTAGTATCTCACATACACCGGGCTTACCGCCAGGAGGCGCCACTGATGAGAACATTTGACGAGTGCGCCGCCGCCCTCAGCGCCAGCCTGAGTCTCGCCACACGGGAGAAGCCCCTGGTTCTGCTGATAGATTCCCTGGATCAGCTGGATGATGAGGACATGGGCAGGAGGAACCTCTCGTGGCTCCCCACATCTCTGCCGGAACACGCACACGTGGTTATCTCCACTCTGCCGGAGGTCGGCGGGTGTCTGAAAGCGCTACAGAGGACCGCCATACCGCCGGGTAATTATCTGCAGGTGCAGCCTCTCTCCATGGCTGAGATACAGGACATCACAGCCGGCTACATGGAGAGGAAGGGGCGGGCTCTACAGACGGAGCAGCTGACTGTGCTGAGGAAGATGGCCGCCGACAGAACAGAAGAAGAACCGACCGTCCTGAGACTGAAACTACTGCTGGACGCTGCTACCCAGCTGACCTCTGAGGTCAAGTTCCCGGATCTGCCGGTCACTGTCCGCGGGTTGATCTCGCGGTTTCTCGCGGAGCTGGAGAGACGGCACGGGCAGCTTCTGGTGTCACGTGTGTTCGCGCTGCTGGGTGCCGCCACCTGGGGGCTGAGCGAGGAAACGCTGCTGGACATTCTCGCCACTGATGACGAGGTCCTGGACTCGGTGCTGCAGTATCATCAGCCACCAATCAGGAGGATTCCTCAGGTAAATACAATACGTTAAAATAATTAAATATTACCCATAAGGCAGTCTCAACTAAATGCGGAAAATCCTCCGTAATATCGATTTCTTTTCAGAAAATTTACGTTTTGAGGTCAATCCTCAAAAAATGCGGACTTTTGGTTTGTCACTAATTTAAAAAAAAGTATGTCTTACAGCTTAACTGAGTTGTGCTTCTGTATTAGGTGGTGATAGCACGACTAGAACATGACCTGGAGGGTTACCTGGTAGAGAGGGGAGCGTTTGGCAGATCGGTCTGGTCTTGGTACCACAGACAGTTCTGGGAGTCCGCCAGAGTGCGCTACCTGTCAGACCCGGATGACGTCACGGCCACACACAGAAAGATGGCGGACTACTACACTGAGACGCTGCACGAGGTGTATCCAGAGCGAGGCTTGGCCGGGCAGCCATACTGGTGGAAATCCGGACAGGGAGAAGTCACCTTTAACCAGGCGAAGCTCTGCCAGCTGCCAGACTCCCTGATGTTTAACCGGCGTGAGTTCGAGCTGCAGATCTGTAACACGGAGTTTATAGCAAACAAGTGTGCTGCTGGACTGGGCCGGCAGCTGATCAGAGATCTATCTACCGCTAAACTGCAGGACCGCTGGGGAGGAGGCGGGAACATACAGAAAACTCTGCAGTTTGTGCAGAGAGAGATGCACGTCCTGGAGAAAGCTCCAGTCCTGGCTTACCAACAGGCTCTCAATACAAGCGACTCTGATAAGGCCCCGGCAATGGCTCTGCAACACTCCCTAGCCGCTAGCGAGGACGCTGGAGGGGCTTTACATCCCTGGT
This sequence comes from Armandia brevis, assembly GCA_035585475.1. NCBI lineage: Eukaryota > Metazoa > Annelida > Polychaeta > Opheliidae > Armandia > Armandia brevis. Next base: position 5,794 of record JAXGGS010527030.1, on the reverse strand, counting down.
TTGAGGAGTTCCCTCGCCCTATAACCAAGATAAACAAGGGGACAGGAGAGAACCCCTGCGTCTTCACCATCCAAGCAGACATCATGAGTATCACAGGCCTGGCGGTCAAGGAAATGAATCCACAGGGCGGATCAGAACTTTTGTAAGACATCCAACATAATTCAAGCATATGCTTCACAAATTCAAATGTTTACAGATTTATTTCCTTAATTAAGTTTTATTTCTTAATTTCAATATATATGTGAAAAAGGTACTCGAAGATTATAAAATGCATTCAATGGTTGTTGTTCCTGCTTATTCGGTTGAATACTAAATCAAGTTCATATTGTAATGACTCATGAATCTGTAGATGTATCGGTATAAGCATGTTTCAGGTATATATTTTCTTGTGGTCGTGACGGAGTTCGTGTGTGGGAAGATGTCACGGGATCATGTGTCTACAAACTAAACTGTGGCCATGTTAATAACATACAGACAGTGGAGACACCTGAAGCGTACCTGGTAATCATTAGCCTACAGGTGAGCTAAATGGTCTAGACATACCTCGTTTATTGAAATTGTTAATATAGTTATCTTTCACATTTAAATATGATTATTGTAATTTTTATGATATTTATTTCAAAATAATCCACTTTTTCACCTTTTTTACTATGATATTACATTTTTAACCTGTTTTAGGGTAACATTATGGAGGATGTGTCTACCTTGCTGCAGATCTATCAGTTCACCTTCTCCCAGGATGGGGAGGTGGAGGCTGAGCTGATGTCTGAGTTAAACGATCAGGAGTTTCATCAGGCAGTCCAGAATCACCTGGTGTTAGCGGTGACACCTGGTGGTAAGAGAATAGCGCTGTCAGCGTTCGCTCTCACTGACTGGAATCATTACAGTCCAGTGCTACAAGTGTGGGGGCTCAACATCAACAAGGTAAGTTATCTTAAATGTAATAAACAATGCAAGTTATCTATGAAAATCAACAATGCAAGATATCCAAACTAATTTTGCTATACCTGTTTGTACACTCATCTTCTCACCACCACCAAGGATCTCACTCACTTTTACTCACATTTAAGTTATCTTCATTACATGTGAGTGAATTGGCCAGAATGATGTCACCATTGTATATTAGCTATCATGATACAAGCATTTGTTGTGATTTTTGAAGGATACTGGGAAGGTTTCTGTGGGCCTGCAGCACAGTAACAAGGACCAGGCTCTGTGTTTCCCCGGTGATAACTACAAGGGTCGCCTGTGTCCACGGCTGATGGAGACCAGCCTTGACGGCTCTCACCTGGCTGTGGTGTGCACGGGAGGGATGGGATGGTGTCTCGGGCTGCACAGCATGGACTCCCTGGTAACCCTGGACGTGCACAGCTGTAAGGCGGGGTACTCCGGGGTTCACGCGGGCTCCCTGGATATCAGGAGGCTGGCGGAGAGTGTGGACATCATCCTGGCAACCCGAGGGAAGGAGATCCTAATGTTCCTCACTGATTTCACAAAGGCAAAGGTTTGTTTAAGATTTACCTTCAGACTTAGAACCCTTATTTGTGGTTTATAGTCATGCAGAAGTGAAGTTTGTCTTTATACCTGTAAATAGCTATGGATTTCTACTTAACAGGGAAATTAGTTACTATATCATGTTTAAATATATTTGTCAAGAAGGGTATTGGTGAAATTGTTGCATTTACGCCTTGATCAATATTTTCGAAGAGGAAGAAGCATTTAGCTTGTATTGTAAATTTTCCCAGGTCTGCCTCACTTTGATTCGTCAGTTCGATTTAGAAGGAAGCGAAGGTCATGTAAGCGCCATATTTGGTAAGCATGGGCTGGTGTTAGGTAAAGGACCGAGCATTTACACTGTGGGCCTCGACTATGAACAGATGCCGAGAGACTGGAGGGAAGGAAGTGTGGTCGGAGAGGACGGGATTGATGTAAAGGGGATGACGAAATATCCAGGTCACACAACAGACGCTGTGACCATGGCAACATACCAGGAGAAAGCTATGTATGTTACAGGTAGGTACATCTGGTAACATCTTGTTGGTTCTGTTATATATATAACCGTATCACACATCCTTGGCTAGCAACTTGTAAAAGGGGGTAAAAAATTTGATTAATTCACATATTTTGCAAAATAAAGACCCCAACTTAAGTACCTACATTTACTAGGCAGTCATAAATTGTTATTATCAATGTTTTTCTCGGTTGGATGTAAGGTATCATGTGATTCAGATAATTTTGTTTGACAGGCGCATCTCAAGGCGAATTGAAACTATGGCAGGATTTCGAGACTTCATCACTAGTAGCTCCTGCTAAGCATGCGGAGAGGATAACAGCCTCTGCGCATGTCCCTGGAACACGTGACTTCCTGTCATGCGCAGGGAAGACTGTGTGGTGGCTGACGGCGCCTGAGAAAGTGGGCGGAGAATGTGTGAAAGCGAGGCGTGATTTCCCTGCTCTTCCTGGCGAGATTAAAGCAGTTACAGTGACCCCTGGTGGCGGGAAATCAAACAAACTACTTGTCCTCCTCGCCAGATTCGCGAAACACATTTATTTCTCCCGACTGGACAAGCTGGGCACTGGAGAGGAATTAAAACATTACGATCCCATGCAAAATTTAAAGGCCGAGACGACCCTCGATGACGAGTTCCCAATGATTGTCTCTCCAAATGGTAAATACCTTACACTTGGCCTCAAGGGAGAGACCCGGTACAACATCGGTCTTGTCTCTGTAGATAGAGACGGTTCCTCTTTAGGACCACTTGTTCTGCTGAAAGGCTTTGACAAGAGGGTGCAAGGCTGCACATTTTACGGTGATTGTCTCCTTGCGTTCAGATCGAGCCAGAACAAAAACACAGAAATCAGGGTTTGGAATTATGAGACCCAGGAGGAGCTCCGGTGCATCACCCTTGGCGACAGTCAGCTTCCCACTTACAAAAACCAGCTCGTGCCTCTTTGTGACGTCACAAACATCCCGGAATCCTCCCTGATAGCCACGTGCGACTACCAGGGTTTCCTGCACGTGCACGACCTTGCCACCATGACGGCGGTGACCTCTGTGCACGTGGACACGTACCGAACGCTGAACATCGTGAGAGCCACAGAGGACGGCAAGCACGTGATCACCACTGGGGATGACAAGTGGCTGTATATCTATGACATTCCCGGACTAAAGAGGGCAGCACTTTACTACGTAGGCGGATATGTTACTACTATGTCTGTCTGCGCAGAATCAGACGGCACTACTTTAATATACTGTGACGACGCTTCCGGAGAAAATCACTTACTCAGGGTGAATTTAAACTAGGATAAAATCATTTAAATTCATCTGTGAGAGAAAAATGTTCATTTGTTCTATACTTACCTACTGATCAATTATCCTCTTGGAAGAATATAGCAGCTCTCCCTTTTAGTTACTGAAAAATTAACTTAATATCAATTAGTGTCTTATGCATCTGAAATATGCGTTCAGACAAACACGGCATAATCACTGAATCGCTCAGCCTAAATAATTTGTTCATTACGCGCCGACCTATTTTATCTTAAGCAATATTATTTACTATATAGCGGATTTGTCTGAATTTTACTATCTATTTTACTTCGAGCCATCTCTCTGGTGAATCTATGATAGTTGTAAAGATTATTTACGTAGCTAACATATAGCACGGGAAAGAAAGTATGTCACACTGTCCTTGAATTGATTCAGATATCCGAGGGAATATTGATTATGATGCAGATGTAGGGTGATATGATACATATATTATATACCTGATATAAGTACAGGATTATGCAACTATCGGTTTTTGATAAGGACACTGAAGCAAATTCAATTACAAATTTGGGACGTCATATGAAATGACTTTCAATTATCACTAGCAATTACTTTGTCTCACAAGGTAGTAGATATAATACAATATTTGAATAGGCAAATATAATTCGGTATTGGTCATATTGGTTTTGAGTAGCCGGCGAGGTGATTTAAAGTCGTCCATTTCGCAAATCAATCATTGCATAGCTGTAATTATTACGGATGCTTAGAATATGCAATCAATCATTAATTAATTCCGTGGATATGGACTACTCCAGATATATATTTTACCGACAATTTCACCGACGTTAAGCTCTATTAAAATTAAAATAAATTCCACCACTATGAACCTCATACAATTTATTGCCTAAGCTACGTCATTTTAAGATAACAAAGATTAAAAATTTAAGTTCAACTGCCTGAAGCTTTATTCAATATTGGATTCAAGGGGACGTATTTTAAACTCCATGGCTCTGAAGCAGTGGTTATTTCCGAACACAGTCCGCCATATCAGACAGTCGCCGTCTTGTCGTCCCGACCCGAGGTAGACGCCAGTGGGGAAGGCCGCCTTGCAGTTGTTATGCCACCAGCCGCCGGCCTCGCCGCAGTTACCGCCAGGGTTGTTATCGTTGTCGAGGTCGGTGGCTGAGAAGGGCATGCTATGAGCGGTGTACCGGCCGCCACTGTCAGGGGAGGTGAGAGAATCTCCGGCGGTGGAGCGGTCTCTGTATCCTCCCACACTCAGGCGGTACAGCTCAGATGCTGGCGCCACCTGGAAGTCGTCGTACTCAGCCCAGTACTTCATCCCATCCCAGTCATCAATCTCCACTCGTAACCTGGAAATCACAATTATGGCTGCATAAAATACATAAATCACTTCTTTTCGGCCGAGAAGGGGTGCGGGCGGCAGGTCAAGTTATTTTTTTCCAGGGTAGGTGCGGCATTAATTTTTTTAATTTATGGAAAAGAGGGTGCGGCAGTTTTTTTTGTTTTTTGTTTGCAAGAATATCGGGGGTGCGGTAGGCTTCTATATGGGCCGATACATAGGTGCGGCAGGTGACTTTTTTTTCTTGAAAATTTTCCGGTATATTTGGCTAATTTGCTGGTATACTGGTGCCCAATTCATTATCCCCAGAATTTTCCTCTTTTTTTTCGTTTTCTTATTTATTTGTGAATCAAAAGGATGGTGCGGCAGGGTTTTCTTTTGTAACTAACCTGTAGACTCGATCTTTTGTGATCTGATGCAGCATTTCATTCCCCAGCCAGAATTCTCGTGTGACGTCACCGAACCCGTCTCTGTACTCGGTCCAGGTTCTGACAAAATCCTCAGATCCGTCCTGTCTCTTCACAAACACGAGCCACCCCCCGTAACTAGGGTCACATCTGACGAGTCTATCCTGAATCTTCACCAGGAACCAGCTGCTCGCTGTGGGTGTGGAGTAGCAGGAAGTCTCTGTGGCTCCAATACGAAGGCAGCCTACCTACACAAACCGATTATCAAACAGTGATTACATTACTTACAGAACTATTACTCATTTAAAAGATGACCATTATATTCTGTGGAGATTTAGTTCCACTCCGCACGCACAAATTAATTAATTTTTTTTTTACTATACTTTAGGCCATATAAAATTAATAAGTTGTTTCTCAGACCCGCCCGCACGTGCCTGAGACCCCCAGCCCCCTCTTTTTATTAGGTATATCACGAAATAAAAATAAAAACCTGCCGCCCCTAATTTCACAGAAAAAAACCTGCCGCCCCTAATTTCACAGAAAAAAATAATAAATAAACCTGCCGCCCCTACTTAAGATTGAAGAAAAAAATCTAGAAATTAAAAAAAATTCCCCCAAACCGACTCGCACACAAGAAATACCCCACAAATGTGCCTAAAACCCCTTAAAATGGGCCAAATATTTAATGAAACAAAAAACCCTGCCGCCCCTACAGACTCGCGAGCCCGCCGCCCCCCCCCCCCCTAAATTCCTAGT
>JAXGGS010526808.1:0-10896 GCA_035585475.1 Armandia brevis | reverse complement strand
TTGACAGCTGCCAATCTATAAGATGAGTAGCTGAGTTGTACTCAACTGAGTACAGTTGTCAGCGTCGCATCTTACAGCAGTACATGCATGGTAGTTCTGCTTTAGTGGTGGGACTACCATGCATGCTGATAAGAGCAACCAGTGCCCTGCCAGATATTGATAATGGAAAACTCGGTGGGGCTTTAGGGTGAGGTTAGCGGGTCTCTGGGGTGACCGGTGTAATCAGTGCTGCGCTGGGGTGAAGTCAGAGTGGCTCTCGGGTATCTGATGTGGTCAGCCGCTCCGAGTTTTTGGGTGTTGTTGGTTGTGCATTGGGATAGCTGAATGTTGTATGTTGTGGTCGGCACGGCTCAGGGGTAATGGATTTGGTCGGCGCGGCTAAGGGGTAAGGGTGTGGTCGGCGAGGCTCATGGGTAATGGGTGTGGTTGGTGCGGCTGAAGGGTAATGGGTGTGGTCGGAGCGGCTGAGCGGTAATGGGTGTGGTCGGCGCGGCTGAGGGGTAATGGGTGTGGTCGGAGCGGCTGAGCGGTAATGGGTGTGGTCGGAGCGGCTGAGCGGTAATGGGTGTGGCCGGCGCGGCTGAAGGGTAATGGGTGTGGTCGGCACGGCTGAGGGGTAATGGGTGTGGTCGGCGCGGCTGAGGGGTAATGGGTGTGGTCGGCGCGGCTGAAGGGTAATGGGTGTGGTCGGCGCAACTGAGGGGTAATGGGTGTGGTCGGCGCGGCTGAGGGGTAATGGGTGTGGTCGGCGCGGCTGAGGGGTAATGGGTGTGGTCGGCGCGGTCGGCGCGGCTCAGGGAAACTGGGTGTGGTCGGGGCGGCTGAGGGGTAATGGGTGTGGTCGGCGCGGCCGGCGCGGCTCAGGGAAACTGGGTGTGGTCGGGGCGGCTGAGGGGTAATGGGTGTGGTCGGCGCGTTTTAAAACTTTAAAACACTTGTATAATTCAGTGTTCAATACAACTGACATGAATTTAAGAGTGAATATACATATGTCTGACGACAGATAAACGTCCTTGGACTAGAGTGTGAACTGTGAATAATGAAATACCTATAGTGTGTTTATTACTATAGTAAATGCGTTTGAATTGGCAATATTATCTCTAATTTCCCCTAACTAAGCTTTTGAATAATTTAGTATATTTGTTATGGTCAGTTGATATCTGACTTACCTTACAGATAATATTCGAATTTTTTCTACAAAAAGTGTCATTCTATTTCAACTACTGAATAATATGGACCGACTGTTTGCGTATATGTGAAGATATTTCAAGAATGTGCAAATTGGATTTGAGCTACCTAGAATAAGTGAAAATACAGATAAACAAATAATATACAAGCTTGGGCTTTTTGAACGTATATTAAATATATTGAAACAGTGCACATATAATTTATCATATGTTTCGGTTATACTCCTTTGTATCAATATTGAGTAGGTAACAATTCAACAATACGCTAGACATGATGGATATCATCTAATGACGCTATTGCCCAGCACCAAGTGAGATTTGAGTCATCCTCGTCCAATACATTTGCTCACTGGAGACATGGAGCTAATGTCATGATAAAGATAATTAATCTTCACTAATTGGCGTCATTCATCATGCTTCACAATACATCATATTACCTGGTAATGAATTTAAACGAATTTCGTATTCACAGGGTGACTGTTATTTATAATCGTCACATATGACCTACATTTAGTTTAGCCAATCAACAAATTTCGGTGCTCCCGCTATATAAGGAGAGCCATAGACAATCTAGCAGTCTTCTTCCGGAAGGCACTGGTCATACACAATGAGTATGCTGAGGCATACATACGTGTTTAAATTAGTGAGACTGAAGTGTTACTTCCAAACATGTAGCTCTGGTAATTTTTTTCCTTCTCGACGCGAATAAAACGTCACAAGCTGCTATGGGGACTTTTAACACAGTGATCCTTATCGTATCTAAGGCGATTATGAAAGTTCCATGAATCATTTACAGTATTTACTGTCATTATCTAGTAATGGATCAAGGAAAAGTTTGGTACATTCAAAATGTGACTTTCAGTTAATGCATCCCCTGGATTAGCTGAACGTTGAGTCATACCCAATCAGATATAGTCAGCGGTTTTCTTTCGCTTTAAATGTGCCAAAACGTTCAGTCCACCATAAACATGATATTCGTTAAACTAACATCGGCATTTATTTTATTCGGTGGTATGAATGATTTTACTCTAGCAATGTGTTAATTTTATATAGCTCAAACATTGTATTTCATAACGTTCGCAGACAGCGCACTAGGGTACAATATAATTTGCTTTTGTTTTATAGTTCCACCTGATGTCATCTCGCAAGAGGTGGATGTTAGCTTCCATGTTCCCGCGCAAGGAAAATATCTGCTATTAAAATGTGAAGTTCGGAATCCGCGCCTGCATGATGGGGTTATGCACGATCTGAAGTTGATCGATCCTACTGATCGAACTTGTGCGGAATTAACTTCGGGGAGCCGTTCTCCTGTAAAAAATACGTCACTTATTTACAAGCTGGAATAATAATGATAAGTTTCCCCCGATTTTCGACATTCTTTCAACAATAAACCAAGTGTTTTTTTGATTGGCATGACTGATGATCGATGTCTATATACTATATAGATGCAATAAGAATACTCGCAGCAAGCAATGCGTTACCACATGATCGAACGATATTCGTGTGTCTCCAACTAGCTCGTTTTTGGCAGTAAGCACACTTTGTAATTGTGCTGTGATGTTATTATCATCAGATGCATTGATAAATGCATGAACAAATAAGGAAAGGTTTGGTATCTGCACAAGGAGATAATTGGTAGCGGAACTTAATTTGAGTCAGATAATCGTGACGATAACTGATGTTAGACATTTGCATTATTCTTTCTGAATTGCTGGGCTGGCATAGTAGTACAAGTGGTTTTATACTGATGGCATTGTAACTGAGCTAACGTTGAATTCATAATGTCCATTCGCAAAAACCAAATGACTGTCACAGGTGGGCTATGAACAATTTACACATTCAACTAGATTAACGAATACTGCGTGATTAAATCATCCATATTCAATTATTTGGTAATGATATGATTTCGGTGTGACTGAAATACTTTATTGAGTATCATAAGAGTGCTTGCTGCCACATCTGTGACTCGGTATAAATTTATGGTTATCAGCAACCTCTAGATATGTGATTATGTACTTATACAATTAGTATCCAGAGACATGACAATCGAGGTATAATTTGGCATAATATGAGGTAAATTGCATAAGTGATAATACAAGGAAATGATTGGTAGCGGTACTTAATTGGGATGTAAGATCGGGACTTGAATATCATATTTTGTGAAATAATTGCCTTGTACAACTGTAACTTTTCAGGTTGAGATGATATCGAATATGAATTTCATATTTGAATATGTGACCTCAATAGGCCTATTCAGAGGTAAGGACTTCATTTTGATAATATAATGTTCTGATGTGAAATTTGTAGTTGGTAATTTATGAATCTGGAAGTGACGTGACATTCCTCTTTATATGTACTCCATTCTCGATGATATATGTCTGCTTGAGTTTGTAAATATCATGACTATTTTATTCCGTACTTTTTCGGGTATCACAGGCGTATACTCTGTGGAGTTAAACGTGGGTTTTCAAATTCCCCCACACAAGACACATCAGCTCGAATTAACTTGCGAAGTCCTCGATACATCTATGTCGGTTGATCATAATCATACATTGGAATCGATTGATCCATCTGGTCAAATATGGATAGGTTTTAGCTGGGGAAAACAAACTTCCTGTGATAAAAACTTACTCTTTGTACAAAATAAATGCGAAGCTCGACCTTCACAATAAAATTATTATTGGTTCACATGAATTATGATTATGTCAGATTTTCAGCAATTATGTCGGTCCGTAAGACTGGCGCATGGCGCTGTCCTTATCAAGTAGACCGAACAGTTCTACTTAAGAATACTCTGGGAGTGTTCTGAGTATACATCATTGACTTTCTGAAATTGTATTAAACCTTGGTGCCCAAAAATCACTCTCTTTTTTGATGGGCGAAATAACAACTTACAAACCTAGCAGCCACTATGGCGTTTTCAACATGGAATGTAATTCGGGAAAACTGCATTAGCCAACAAGGACAACATGTGTGGGAGTCCATAGGTCGACAATATCTTGTCAGAAAGAGGGTTTCTCATAAAACCAGCGATAACACTGTAGTATGGTTACACGAATATATGAATCTATGTGGTATTGATTTTTAAACTGTATTTACACACCGTTATCCATTGATATCGCATGACATGATAAAAGGATGATTATCTTTTCAGTACTGCATTCGGGACATGAATATTAGCTTAAGCTAAAGGATCGCACTAAACGAATGTCTATATTCGGTGGGTTGTCATAACAGCGCAAAATGGGCCTTATCTTCTTGTCAATCTTGATACTGAAAGGTATTGATGTAAATAATGTAATCTAACTAATTATATTTAAATGGAAATTGTAATTTTTACCTGATGTATATATAAGCATAGATAATAGTCTGAGTCAGGAAACATGATGTATTGTCTTCGTGTATGTAATGTGGCGACTCGATAACCTTATCGTTAGCTATTGACCTTACGGTTAATCCGAGTAATCAATCTGACCTACTGTTTTATAGTCATGGAATTTGATAAACTGGTCCCACATATTCCATATATTCGATGCATTCATACTGATAAATACATGCTTTAAATTCCCGGCTCTCAAATTTCCACGTTATCTTCGTCAATTGAGACGGAGAAGCTCCATCATTAGGGCAAACGGATAAATGGCCGCTTTTGTTGTAGATTTCTTGGAGTTTTGATGGTTTTTTTTTGACGGAACTGAATTCTATAATCGTTGTCATCCATTTGGTTTGAGGTTTCTATCAATGCACCACCTGGTGATAGTGCAAAGGTTTCTGAAATCTGATATCCTCATAGGCAGTTGCAAATCAAGTAGAAGTTTGAATTCTAACTGATTCAAAACCAACCCTCAAAATAGCTGTTAGACGAGTATACATTCACCTGAACTAGTATGTAATCACAAAATCCACTTGATGTCATTCCACGAGGCAGTGTGATATAGCAGTAATATTCAGCTAATTATGCGTGATGGTTTACGAATAAGTGTAATCATTAGATAAGTACAATGTATCCGTAAGCACAGATCAAACACAGCTATGTCCTCGTTGAAATGAACTCCCGAATCCACGTCAATATCCTATTCTAATATTGCAGATAAATGGTATGTCTAGAATTATTATCGAACCCACACAAATGATATCCTCGGTGGTCAATGGAAAGGCCAAACAGGACACAATTCTAAGCACGTCCATCCTCTCCCATATTCACAGCTACTCTCCTGAACTCAATTTTAAATCTCAGTTGAAATCAAGTCCAGACCTCACAGGATTGGCTAAGATTCGACGGAGATTTGACTGCCTTCTCCGTCAACTACAACAATTTTTATAACATTTCATGTAGATTTGCGGCACTCATGACGGAGCTCCATCATTGATGGAACAATTTTAAAATTCTCCGTCTGATGATGTAAATTTCTTGTAATGTGTGTCAGATTTCCGTCACATTTGATGTAGATTTTCGAAATTACATCGATTCATGTAGGTTTGTTGTATATTTTACGGATTTCCAAGTTTATTTCCGTGGATTGATGTAGAATTGATGTAGTTTTATGGAGATTTGAGAGCCGGATTGTTTGGCCTGGGTCAGGATTGTACATTGGTCACATTTTGCAGGTATCTCGGAAGTAATTTCTTCAGAGTTAACAGTGGACATCCATGTTCCTTCTCAAGTGAGAAATCAGTTGGAAGTCACTTGTAAAGTCAGTGATCCTTTCCTGTCGGGTCAACAACGCCATGCGCTTCAGCTGATTGATCCATCTGGTCAAGTATGGATACAGTATACCTGGGGAACACAACTCACCTGTGAAAAATATCTAGGCCTAGTTAATCACAGTTGCAACATTCGACCGTCACAGTGGTTGTTAAATGTAGAATACAATTATATTAGCTTCTTGGCCATACGGCTTCGAAGTTTAAAAGGAACATGGAGCTGTTCTTATCTCAGGGACGAAAACGTCGAGATGAAGAAAACATTCAATATCATTGGTACGTTTCGATTGTAAAATAAATCATTTTCAATCCGCTATAGTACATGGTATCCTCTGTGAAACACCCTACAAATGTTCATATTTTACACTGTAGGGGGACTTTTTTCTCAGACTTCACATAGTGTAATTTATGACGAAACAGAAGTATCGATGCAATGTGCTGTCACTAAAGGAAGTCATGGTCGTTTCTCAAGAATCTACGTCTATCCACCTTGGCAAGCAGGTCACCTGCCTGAGAGCAGATGCCTGACTCTCTATTTGGAAGAACCATATTGCATTATCCATAAGGCCTGTGAAACGGAGAAGAGGATTCAAAACCTGAGATGCAGAAATATGTACCAGATTCACGTCATAGAATGGACGCTAAAGCTGGATGAATTTCAAGGGTTGCAGCCAGTAACTGGCGACTGGAGATGTCAAGCACCAGCTCCTGTATACAAGGAAGTGACTTTGTATGTTTTGCCAGGTATATATATTTATACCTGCACCACATGAAACATTATATCGGCCTGAAATATAAGTCGATCGTCCATAATTGACTTTATTCATTGAAATATTTAATACAATTGAATGATAGTTGCATGTATTGATTTTTGAACAGTTATGGGTAGTGACACATACATTACTGCAAGAGAATATCCGACCGAGACAAACTTATCACCTTACCTGACTACTGAATATGAAGGAAAAGCAGTAGATGGTTTTGCAATCACATCCGCTTTCAAATATGTGTCGGTTGTCCAGACCAGTGCTCCTGCGGAGAGGAATGCAGAACTGAATGATTCAGAAATTAAAGGTATTTAAAAGTCCGATCTAATTCCTTTAGTTCGATGACAATATATTTGCATTTTCTCAGACAATTCGAATACGCCATTCTGTGCTTATAATAATTTTCAGAGTGGCTAAGACTCATTTTACTGGCAACAGCAGGCATACTGATGACAACTGTAACATCAGCAGGTTTCCTATTCCTGTTTTAATAAAGATGGTGATCATGATTTATGAAATGTTGAAGCAGGACGTTTATTGTAAGCTGTTAGTCGAGTAGGTACAAAATATAACATTCCATCTGACAAATTGTTATACATGTACATAATGCGATATCGCATTTTAAATGTACAACTAAATTAAATGTATATACCACGTACATGTGTACAACAACTATTTATCAATACACTATGAACGCAAATACATTTTTGAAGTTATCGTAATACTGCAATATATATATAATTATGGTAAGCAACGGGTCTTTCTGAAAGTCGTACTCAATAAGAACCATATTCGACGATATGTTTGTGAACATTATAACACATCAAAACAACACAAGTCTCTATCTAACCCTTGTACAGAACGCATGACCAGGTATTTTACACAAATGATTGATTGATATGTATTCGCAACTTAATATTGAGAAGTATGACGACTAGTAAAGATCCAGCGACTTATGAGGCTGAACTGCTCATAATGACATGAGTGTAATTGTGTTTTACTAATTTACATAATATATGCCAACTAGTTGACAAAATCTTCTCAATAAAATGTTCCTATATATTCAGTGATAATACAATACAAAGGGCTATATAAAGGTTCACATGTTCAGGGATAAATTGAACAATTCACATAGGGCCCCATAAATTTGATAAGATGTGTCTCCGGTTTTTTCGACCTTGACAAACGGCGATGCGGCGGCCGGCTTTTTTTCCCCGTTTTCTAAAATGGCACGGCTCTTTCTTTTCTTTTCATCTCGGAGATGGTGCGGGCGGGCGGCATTTTTGTATTTCCGCCCCTTCAGTGGTGCGGCGGCCCCCCCTTTTTTTTTTTTTTTTGAGTTGTCAAACACGGCCCTTTTTTTGGTGGTGCGGGCGTTTTTTTTCTAGTTTTTTCTTGCTATAAAGGCGGCACTGGACCCATATGTCACACATAAGTGGTGGTCAGCCATAACATCGCTTTGATGTGACTAAAATTATGGGAAAAAAACCTCCGCTATTTGTGTTCAATTATTCTAATCCGTATTATGAATTCAGATTTATTATTGTAAGTTTAAATATTTGACTGCGCGCTGGAGGCGAAAGCAACCATTCACACCTCATTCTAGGTTGTGAGTGTGTTTCTCTATGATTGGCCATATTTCTCACACCTCGATCCCAACAACCCCGTCTATTTGCAAAAGAATACCCCGACATCTGCCCGAGTGAAATGACGCATGACGCAGAAGCGGAAAATATTAAGTTGATATATATATATATATTGTAATCTTCTCAAACGATGCACAGATACCGAGTTAACTCGTGGGATATTTTCAGAATGTATTGACATAAAAATATATCGACATTCATATACTATATAAGGAATAAGGAAACTCCTTGCCAATGAAAATCAAGGTAACATTTGGCAAACGCACAATGAAATAGTGATAGTACAATGAAATAATTGATATGCGGGACTATAATGTTAGATTATATCAAATACTGGCATTAATCAACCATTTATCTATCGAGTTGAATCAACCGTACCTAAATGGATTTAATACTGACAACACTCTTGGTGATAGTGGGTCTGAATATCATTTAAATAATGCGATATATTTATATGATAGTTGAAAATAAAATAAAGCTTTCAGCCTGCTTTATGAATCAAATCATCAGGAATGTATTTCTCTTTATAAAATATATGTATCATGTTGTGATTTCAACTAGTTCAGCAGCTAGTTCCTACTTGTATTTGCTCGTCGCAAAATCAGAATTTTCTGGGAGTGATCTGAGTGTACGTCATTGACTTTCTGAAATTGTATTAAACCTTGGTGCCCTAAAATTACTCATTTTTGTGGGCGAAGTAACAACAACAACCGAAGCAGCCACTATGGCTTATTCAACAAGGGATATAATTCGTAAAAACTGCATTAACCAACAAGGAGAACATGTGTCCATAGGTTGACAATATATTGTCAGAAAGAGGCCTTCTCAGAAAAACCAGCGATATCAATGTAGTATGATGACACGAATACCTGAATCTATGTGGTATTGATTTTTAAACTGTATACCCACACCATTATCCATTGAAATCGCATGACATGATAAAAGGATGACTGTATCTTTTCAGTACCGCAACACCGGTCCGACATCCCTTAATTTGTTCGAACGATAATTGCTCGTTTTATTCATAATTTCCTCTCGAAAGCTTTTAGCCATTCTATTCAATATAAATCTATTCTAATATTTTATATAAATTACACTTCATGAGTATTCATCAATGTTGATTGGACATGATTAATTATTAATATGATCCAGTTTATAAGAGAACGCTTAAAATAAAGCGCCTATGTGACGTCATATCAGAGTCCTAGCTCGTTGTAAATTATTATAAGCCGACTTTGTAATTATACATTCATGAAAGTATAATTCCGATGCCTAAACAAATCCCATGAGAATCCAGGAAAAGTCACCCGCAAAATTGATAGTTATAAAACATGGAAATAATTGGCACCAGCGCCTAATTTGAGTCGACATTCGAGTTGATTGACCTAAGACTGATATCAAAAGCATTTACTGCTCGGTCATCTCCATAGTCAGCAAAGAATATAACTTTGTATTTAGTAATAGTGGTGGCAATTACCACACCGATGTTTAACTACAAATGCGATAGCAACACTGAATAGTTTGTCACCAATAGAATATCTTAATATGAAGAGGTAATAGTACACGGAAATAATTGGCACCAGTATTTTATTGAGTCACAATTACGGGACAATAGCTAACACTGTACAACACTTGTATAGTTCATATTGCACTGTTTGGTTGACAAAGCAGTGAACAATGGAATTGATTTATTGGATACTCGTTATGTTCAGCGGTACGGATTTTTTTTAATTTTGTATAATTAGTGCCTATGAGTGTATGTAAACTGGTTTTCGCTGAATTGCCTTAAAAATTTAATATTGCGTATTTTACGTTTACCATGTGATCTAATTTAAAAAATTTGAACTAAATTAAAATTTGTGGCTGACTTGCTGTTATGTATTCATGACACATAATCGCAAGTTGAATGATCCATTAGTATTATTAAAGCACATTAAGTGATGACGGCCTCTCAATTGAATATCCATGCATAGCATGTGAACAGTACCGATATTCAGGATATTTAAGCAAGGTCAGCGTGTATATACATTCGTAAAAGGATTTATTTCTCTTGAGTTTTTCAGGTATCTCAGATGGCATTCTTGGAGATTTAACCGTTGATTTCTATGTTCCCTCACATGTAAAAAATCAGTTGGAAATAACCTGCGAGTTTCGTGATCCATTACTGTCGAACGAGCATATGCATGAGCTTCGCTTGGTCGATTCATCAGGGCGTAAGCGTATGCAGTTTACTTGGGGAAAACGAGTTTCATTCAAAACGTATCTGCCCTCAGTAGAGCATAAATGCAATGCTCGACAAACAATTCGATCAATGAATTTTATATATGGTACCATTACCTTCAATGCCATGCGGCTTCTCGGATTGAAAGGCGTCTGGAGCTGTTCTTATTTTGTTGATGGAAATTTCCAATCGGAAAAAAGTTTTGATATTTTTGGTAGGTAAACTAGGTTAGCATGATTTATACTTTACGTTTGTAGTTAGTCACCGCGTCATAGTAAGAATGAATAGATTGCTTTATCTTCACATTTCAGGCGGACTATTTTCACATATATCACAGGTCTCGAACGAAAATGTAGTTTCAATGCAATGCG
>JAXGGS010526697.1:0-10896 GCA_035585475.1 Armandia brevis | reverse complement strand
CGACAGAGTCACATACTGCGTCATCGTGGTGCAAAAAACATAATATCTGAGGTAAGTGATATACAGGCCTATGGGGTACCAATATCTCCAATTTAATTAATGTCATAAATATGTACTCGTGTTTAAAGCTTTCGAGGGCTAAAGAAATCCTGACGGAGACCCAGCAAAAATGGGAAAATTACAAGAAGTCGTTCGACGCATTAAAATTAAGGATTGATGCTGGCCGGAAACGTGTATTGGTATGTTAATTGTAGAGTGTAGATACGTTAAACATTTCAAAACGTTTTCAATCGTTCTCATGCACTATAGCAAAAATGCTCAATCATAAAGGGGTGACAGTTGGACATAGCCTATCTCGCTGAAGCCGGACAAACCCATAAATAAAGTAATGAATCGTGTCTGGCCATTAAAGGGTCAATTTTTCTGCCAAGCCTACTAATTAATATTTACTCTTTTAAACTGATCCTTATATAGGGACAATATTTGCGATATTTGTCCATCTAACGTCCTTGGAACTTAGAATAAGTCAAAACAATATTTATTGCCGGGCAACCCTAACGGCCCACTAACTTTCACCGATCCCTCTCCTTATAATCAATTAACCTACCCTCACGTGTACTAAATAACAACAGATATGCCATAATCAGACTGCTTTGTGAAGTGTTTACATTTGTAGTTGTACGGAAATAGATATTTTTTATTTTCCTTACATCCGGCAGGAGGTCCAAGATGAAAGGGAGGACCTCACATTGCAAAAATTGGCGGAATTAGAAGACTTATTAGCGCGGTTTGGTAGGAATTTGACAAATGATGCAAGAAAGAAACACGAAGGAGAATTGTCAAATTTGAAGCTCACATTTGAGCATAGGACGTCTTCTGTGAACGCGGAGTCTGAAGGCGTGTTGTCTAATCTGTCAAGTGTATTAAATAAAATCCGAGGGTATAGGTATGATCCAACCGATCTCCGCCCTGCTTCCTTAAAAGACTTCATCTCTAAAATGAGGGTAAATAATTGCTGTTCTTTTTGATTTTTTTTACTTTCGTTATCTATTTCGAAACGATTGCCATTGATTTGATAAGGTCCATGTAAGTGTGTTTATAGACGACTGTAGGGCAATGTCGTGACGCAAGGGATTCCCTCGCTGTTTCAAATCAGAACAGAAGAAATCCGGAATGCCGTTTAGAAATGGAATTTCAGAAATACGAGGAAAGAGCACATAATCTGGCAAATCTATGGAGTGAAATGGTCCCTGTGGCGGATGGACTGGCAGACGAAATACAATATTTATTCAGAGCGTATTCGCGCCCTGATTCAACAGTAAGATATACAGATTTCGAAAAAAAATAGGCACTAGTCGACCGCACGCGATTTTAAGTAAACGTGATTGAATACAGACAATAGTACGAGCAGCTGAAGTAAATTGTATAATACTGTGCCTGAGCCAATAATATTGTCTTGTATTACTTGTATAGAAACCAAGTGTGTACTCCGAGATGCGGGACAAATACTTTATGATTGAACCACGATTTCGGACAAAATGTCGGAAAGTGCCACCGGCATCTGGCGTTGATCCATGGGATGTGGTTTATCCTTTGATCAACCAATTAAAACCACCTAGTAAAAAGGACAGGATCCTCAGATCACCTATGGTATCCTGTCAATTTTGAATCCGTCGCGAGTACAAATTTTGAATTATAATGACGCATTAATAATCATCCGCGTCCCGGTATACATGGTTTGAATTTCAGACCCCGACCGACGCCTTCCCTAGAATATTTCATGATGATAAAGCTGAACAAAGGACGATCGTGACTGGTACTCCAGTTGCCGATGTAGCACCGGATACTTACGCTACAGAAATAGACAGAGTAGGCCTCGTATCACGTTGACTTCTGAAATTCATCAGCAATTGTCTAAAATGAAGCACGGAGAATGCGTGTCGCTGTCAAAATTACCGAAGCTCGTTATTTCAATTCGTCGATGAATTCTTTGTTCTTTTAGGAAGGATCAAACTCGAATTCAAATTCACAGCTTACTCAAGCTGTGTGTTCTATGGATGGCTGGGTCAGTGAGAGACACTACGTCCATAAGAATGCTTCAATCTTTTATTACACGACAAATGCGTGGATTGTTATAATTTGTGTTCGCAGAACTGGGAAACTATGTCGCAGCAGCTATCGTGTATTCGCGTACTTATCCAGGACAGGTATAGGAATAAGGAGATAGAATATGAAGATTACACAGCACTCATGACCTTTATAGGGCGGGAAAAGGTGACGTATTTACTTAAATTTTAACATTAACATATTCACAAAATAAACTTATTGATGCAGATTAAAATAATCGGTACTATGTAATCTTTGTTCGCGTATAAACGTTAGTCAAAGTATATATACATATATTAAAATCATTTTTAAAACGTAAAATTTCACACTGCAGACCTTTTGTGACAAGTGCCATACAAAGACTAGCTGTGAAGGATCAGGTCAGAAAAAAACACGACCAATTTGGAGAAAGATATTGAAAAGAAAACGGGTTACCTCCTCAACAACGACATCACAAAGAGTCATAAAGGAGTATGGAACGCCAATAAATGATCTTTTAAGATATGTTGATTACCAGAGGGCTATTGAAAATTTTATTTATTTTATTCGAGTTTACTCAAGGAATTGTCTCAAAAGACCTCGTTCCACTTTGAACGGAACATATGAACTACAGATCAGACACATTCAATCCCAGAAGGCGATATTGGCAAGAGAAAGCAGAGACCTACTCCACATAGCCGGTGTCAGCTGTGAGCGATCCACGATTGATCTAAAGTTCGAGATGTTCATTTCATTCTTTAAATCTATTCACGGCATCCATGAAGATATTCAGAGAATGGAGGTCCATCTGACGGCACCGTTCGTTATATCCAGAAACTGCGATCCTGAACTATTTATTGTCAACGACGATGATATACAAACGAGAGATGATATTCAAAATCAAATATTTGACTCTGTGCAAAAAGAATGCTTGGTGGAGTACCAACATATGTCTTCTCAACGCCAGTCGGAACTTCAAACTCTAACATCAACCTATAGGATTTTAGCCGGGAGATTACGTCCATGTTTAGAAACCTACGATCAATACAATGATATCATGTCAGCTTTTAATGCTATTCAAAGTCCACAGCTAGATGTTTTGAAATTTCTAAGCATACAAGATTTAGCAATCCCTATCAAACGTGATCTAGGTGAACACATAACATGGTTAAGTAGTTTTTCGAGTAGCCCTGGCGTAGCAGGGGTGAAAATTCCAATCAGGCAAACGATAGATGACGATTGCTATGTGAGTTACCCACTCTTTCTACACAAAATGGCAATTATGAAAGAGCAGGTGGACAATCTGGTCGACACATTTCCTAGAATTAGTATAAAAGTGGAACTTAAATCGCTAATTGATACTTCAAATCAACTTCTACTGCCTGAGCACTCTCCCAAAGGTTGTGCCATGCTACTATTTGAAGTAGAGAGATGCGAAACAGACATGGACCTTGTTCAGGAAAGATGGGACCGGCTTCTCCTAGACGGGGAGGACTCAAATTACTCAATCACGGCCGATCTTACAAAATTAAACGTATACTTGAACAGCTTGAAGCGGGATACAATCAAATTAATGCAGGACATCCATTCATTTATGAACCAGCCACATCAGGTAAATTTGTTACTAAAAAAATAACCGGTTGATACATCTTTGGAAAACTCTTCAATCTCTTCAGAATCACATTTATTATTTGTTCATTGGTTTATATTGATACCTTTAATAGGACGACCTGAGAAAATTTCAAGTAAATAGAACTATTCCAGGATATGACTTTAAAAGAATGCATGCAACTTTAGCACCAGAACTTTCGAGCGAAACAACTGAGAAGTGGCCAGTATTGTGCGATCAGCTGTATGAAGCGATCAATTATTTCAACATAACAGACAGTGGCAGACGTCATTTTGACTGGCAGGAAGCAAAGGTAATATACAAGGGGGATACAAGTTGAGGCAAAATGATAACATAACATAAGATGTTTTAGCATCTTTTGGCGTGGTTGAGATATTTATGATATGTTCACATAAACAACTATTGGTAGGTTGATTTACTTATGCTTACAACAGTATTATCCTGCCACTTTAAAATGATTATTGCTGATTGAGTTGTATTTCGCTACATTATAAAGGTTGAAAATCATTAGACCAACTAATTATAAGGATACAATTTGTCTCCTTATATTTATCCACAATTTTCACAATTTTTGGTGCTAATAGTCATGGGCCTGGTGAATTGAAACTGATTTAGTTGCATGTGACATTGTATGGACTTTTTATAATGTTATAACAATTGATTCCCCAATATAACAGAAGTTCTTGGTGGCAGCAGTTGAAATAAAAAGTCAGATGAAAAACATTGTTGAAAGAAGAAACTCTCCGGTCGCTGATATTAATCATTGCAGTACGGTCCGACTCAAATTGCTAGAGGTAGGTAATGTAACTTAATATCTTGAGTATTAAATCATTTTCGATTTACAGCATACTTAGGTCAGTTAGGCCACATAGAATTATCAACTTGTTTCTCAAGCTAAACAAATTATTTGGCTTGAGAGGGGTGTGTATTGAACAATAGCGTTTATTGCCTATGTATCTGTATTTATTGTTTGCATGTATGTGTCTTGGTTTACGTCATATCAATAAGTTGTCCGGTGTTTGTCACAGCGTCAAAATCTATTGCTTTGTACGTCATTAAACATATCACAAAGACATTTTTACTCCATCCGCACAGATGACCTATCTGAGTGCCTATTACTTACTGCATTTCCTTTTGTTTTTCAGTGCGCATGTTTAATGGGAGCAAAATGGGAGAAAATTATACAAAAGCGTGGACAGATCATGCAAGATATCTCCGACTTGATGGCACTTCTCGACACATACAGCACTCTCGAGGCGACATACACCTACGATATATTCAAAAGTGGAACATCGTTTGATATTAAGGTAAACTCAGTGCTGAACGACAGCGCTTCTCTTCTATTAACCAGGGAAAAACACAATAATTGCGCCTGTTTATTTTACACCATTATCAGAAGGAAGCGAATCATGTTATTAAATCCCGGATTCTTCTTCGTATTTCGGCATATCCATTCATAAAAATTATCTACAGATCGACAATGAATTTAACATCATGTCATTGACGTAACCATAGCAAGTCTCATGACACATCAATTCATTAAGTCATATGGGCCGGCCAAAAATTTAGTCGTCAACAACTTACCTGTTTAAAACACTTACAAAACATATTCAATTAATTCAAATTAATACAGTTACAGATACACAAAGATGTAATCTTTTTACAAGTTATTAAACACCGTCTAGGAGATCAAAAGTTATACCAAGTTTAATAAGTTACATGTTCACGCACATAGACCCGTTCCTTAAAAGGTTAAGAACCCGTAAATCAGTAAGAGTATTTTATTAGCTGAAGACCAAATATGCTATATAAATATTTGATATGATTGAATAATAACCATAGAGCGACAAATGACAGCAACCAGATTGACACATTTCATATTCCTGTAACTAAGTAAATAGTGGTTTATATCTGGTTACTAAGGCTGTCGATCGAGTCAACTCCTTCTGCTGGAAAGCCCAGCAGATTAAGCAATTGATATAATTTGTTTGTTTGCTGACATATATAATCCTTGAATGTGTAGAGGCCGAGACTGTTATGGGAGAAGAATAAAGACAGATATTTTGAAGTACAGAGAAATCTGCAAAGAGCTGTATTCCCCACACCTTTTGCTTTAGCCTGGAAAGAAGCACAACAAAAATTGGAAGAATGCCGTCAACAATTATTTCAACAATATGATCACTTGGATATCAACGAGGCAAAATGGACCTGTAATTACCCAATTTGCAAACTCATCGTTGATGCCCTGACTGCCACATGGACTAGGCTAAAATCGCTTCCAGTCAAAACTTCAGAATCGATGATCGATTTAAACGAATTCATACGGGTATGATTATCAGTATGAAATTATTAATATAAATCAATTCCGTACAGTACACTATATATACACCATCATCAATCTAAAATACCTTTCATTAATAAATCATAAATAAAATATAGGTTCTTTAGAAGCATAGGCAATTAGACATCGGAACCATTGATATACATGTATGTCAGAGCAACCATCAACCACACAACATCCTCCCACCCCCTTTAACCAATCACCTCCATTTTTCCAATAAAAACAACTGTGCTCTAAATGTTTTTGATTGAAGGAATTTTCAGTAACCGTGGCATTTTGTGATGACATTTTACAACACAAACTTAATGTCAAGGACTATCGTTTAAAGGAGCTTGCTCATTCCATAGCCACATTCGTAAGGATAACATCACATTTTATTGCAAATAATAAGTTGATTGAGTTAATGCGTCGTCCGACTAACAGGTGGACCTGTAAAATATAAAGTTTGGCCTATTGACGTTATGATCTGTGATGTTTACTTACTGTCTAAAGCAATCGAAGGCTGAATCTTCTGGCGCTGACGTGTCATCTGGAAACATTTACACTGATTTCCATTTTCCTCATCGCCCGCAAAGCCAGTTTGACTTGAACCGTCACGAGCTAGAAGTGGAGGAAAGAGCAAACCAGATGGAGTCATATAAATTGATTATTGATCCAAGCTGTACTGAGGTGAGTTGTTCAACTTCGTGACTTACCATTCAATCAAAGCCCGAACCTCTACCCCACCCCATCGGGGTCAAAGTTTATAACTGGGCCCTTATATATTTCAATGGAGTTGAATCCAGAAGACTTTAAATGTTAATTTACGCAGACAATCAAGAACTTGATGGCAGCGCTACAATCCAAGAAGGAGAGCCTTCGACCAGAACAGAACTGGAGACGAGACACGAGAAATATAAGAAAAGCGTTATGTCTTGAGCTTGCAAAGCCATATTTCCACTTCTTCGCAGAGAAAAGTCGATTTCGAATCATAGAGTTTACTGAGATTATACAAAAAGGGATCAGCCTCTCGAATATAGGTCGATGGATTTGCATATATCTGCCCTTTGTTAAGGTAAACAACGTTTGAACGAGCATATGAAAACAGTCTGTTGAGCATTACACTCAATAGAGGCAGTCTTCCTTTTTCCAGAATTTTCAGGCGGAATTGGACGCCATTTACATCAAAGCTCATATAGAATATGCATTCGTGGAAAAGGTTAATGAGGTTTCTAAAGATATGAAGGCTACAATGCGCAACTTATGTAGGGAACGGGATCAAGCTGTGCAACAAAGTAAAAGTATCATATCTGCCTGCGAAATCAGCGATATACATTTGCAATGTATCCAATTGTGCAAACCTGTCATTCAGCACTTATCCAAACAAGAACAGATTCGAGATTCTAAAGGGGGAATCCATTATGGAAAACACCTGTATTATATTTCGGTAAGTTGGGCGTTTCATTCCATACCTAGATTATATGCACTCAATCCTGCCAAAAAGATGGGGCCATATTGAATTAGTAATTTATTCCTCACCATCCCATACATGAACGTACTAATACGTAGTTCGAGGGGAATAAACACTCGGTAAAACTACGTCACAATAGGGATTCGCAAACCGTTCCCAATATCAGTGTTGTGGCGACGCTGATTTCTTCAGAAATCGGACTGGTCGTCCGGACGTGAATCAGCCTGGTTAGCCCCTGAGTTCGTTTTAAAATAAAAAGGGCTATTGGTAGAAAATCAGCATGATGATAAACGTTGTTGGGATGTCTAAAACAAGTTCATACTAACATGCATCTAAGGCTGCATGAAATTATTAAATAGTTTCTCAGGCCCGCCTGTATGGGCATGAGACTACCTACATGCCCCATTTATTTGGATTTAAAAAAACAATAAACGCACCTGCCGTACCCTCTTGCTCGGACTTTAAAAAAAATCAAAACCGCATTCCTCCTCAGCTGCCGCACTCCCGATTTCGAGTAAAAAAAGCCGAAAAATGGTAAAACAAGTCCCCCACACCCTACTTTTAGAAGAACTGCCGCACCCACTGTTTCACTTCACTTTCACAAAGAAATGCTTGAGAAACTAATCATTAATTTTACGCAGCCTAACTATTATTATACTAAGTATCCCATATATTGCAGATTAAACCTTCCATCGCTAAACTACGAGACCTCCTAGGGAGACATGTGGACTTCCTAAACAAATCTATTCTAGATGTTCTAAAGGAAAGTGAATTTCGCTTGTCGGATTTTCCACTACGTTCACAGATTACCAGACCTGACACACAACTAAATGAGTTTGATTCGTCTTCTGAGGTAAAGGTCAGACCCATAGTGGACTGAATTATAATGAATAATTTCATGGAAATATACAATTAGTCCAAAATTTGCAATTGTGCCGTGTCTGGCTGGTTTTGTCTATTAACCGGCATGAATATGTTCTCCCTAAAAAAAATTGCATGAAATTTAGGTCCAATGCTATGTTGGAATTACTTTTTGTCATTCCACCCCTCTAAGACTTTTCATATTGGCCTTTGAATTTATAACATATAATTTGATATATGTTTCAAAATTTCGTTTTCGGCTGCAGGCCCATAGGTTACAGAGATGGAAAGACATCATTCCAGCTCTTAAAGAAATAGAAGAATCTCACGAATCTCACAAATCCATCAAACCAGAATATGCACTTCCTGTTGCTTCTGCAGAGATTTACCTACAGAAAAATATCGATCAATTAAGAAAACCGGAAAGTTCATATGCTCTTGAAGAATTGTCCATAGTAGAGTCCAAAATGGAAAAATTGAGAGTATGTCATATTATGAAGAATATTGCATGACTATTTCAATATTGATAATGACGGTGGTACAGTTATTTTATTTTGATCAGTCTCGTATTCATTGGCTTTGAAAATCCAATTTAACTTTCAGAAATCCTCAGCTGAAATCTGCAGAGAAGCAGTTAATGCTTTATTAACCGTATCGGAAGACCTTGAAAAAAAGAAAAAAATGATTGGCACAATTGGTTCAATAAATCCACACAAGCTGGACCATTCTTTGCTCCTCATGATAAGGGTATGCTTCCGATATTTATTATAAGGTTTACGTTTTACTATGGCCATCCAAAATAATAATATATTGTTTCTTAGGCTCCGGTTTGTGTTGGCTCACTATTAGACTAAATACTACGTTATACCTGCTGCTCCTACCTATGGAGATAGTCAAATTTGACTGTTAAACGCCATTTTATATATTTCAAGTGTAATAAATATCAAATTATACTTCCAAGTAATATCAATTCAATAATGCCATACATCCTCCCGTATCTAGAGACACTTACATTCCTATGTGGCGATGGCGGAAACCATTGAAAGCAGGGAAACTTCGATCCGGTGGGGCAATCAAAAACCTGAGCACAGAAAAAAAATTAAATCAGCTAAGGTTTCAATTGAGACTTTTATACTTAGATGTGTGGATAGCATATTGGTCAAGATCAAGTCTAGGTATGTAACACCGAAAATGGAAGCCCTACTATTGGCTTAATGTACTATTGCTTGAATTTGCGTAATTATCATACATGATCTATAATTGTTTGATATGGGTCCGTGTTTACGCTGATGTTCGCTACCTTACTTTTCCTAAGGTTGGAAAGCAAGTATGATCCAACAAGCAATACGATATCATACTTCGGAGCAGCGGTAGGAAAGATATGTTTAGATTAAAAGATTATATTCAGTATTGAGATATAATATTGAATGAGTAGTCATTATTGTTTAAGATTGAGGATAAAAAGCGTTTGCTGACACTGCTTATGGACATTTTGCCTTTCGTACATGTCGTGAAACCGTACATCACACAAGATCGCGCAAATGCTATGAAGTACCCCTGGCCAACACTTAAGAAAATTCGATATGTTCTGGATGGTATATACCACCTTCCCAACGCTGAGCTTCAGAGGGTTGTAGCATTACTAAGTGAGCAGCATCCTAACGTTACAAATATTATACAAGGTTTGTTCCTCTTCTTCTGTCAAAAATGTATACCTAGTTTAAGTTACTGACGAAATATTAGGCCAAATAACCTTGATTTCCAGTAGCTCAGACTTTTTATCCAGGCGGACTGTCAGAAGTTCAATGTTTTCGATTAGTATTAAGGGGGCTGATTAATTGAGGGTATGGGATTGTTTTCAAATTTGAGTCGAGAGTGAGTGGGTATTTCTTTTCGTCTTTGGTCGGAGAGTGGGTATGGAGGCGCTCGATCTGCACTTGCTGTTTTTACCCACTTTATGTATACTTAAATGTCCCAATCAGTAGTGTGTAACGAGTAGTGTCAGTAATGAGGACTCATTTGGCGGTGGCCTTCAACGATCTCTTCTGCTGGCTATTTCTTCTGGAATCTGAGCTTGCTGGGAAAATAAGAAATACCGCAGAACAAATGCCGAGTATTTGTTCTGCTGGGAACTTTTTTCAAATATTTGTTCTGCTGGGAACTTTTTATTTCAAATATATGTTTTGCTCGAAATAATTTCAGCTTGGAGGTATTGTCCCGAAATATCATTCAGCAGGGGGACATTGTTCAAAAATTCAATTCTGCAGGGGGAATTGTCCTATAATGTAATTCTGATGGAAGTATCGTCCGGAAAAAAATCATTCTGCTGGGAAATATGGTCCGAAAATTTCATTCTGCTGAGATCAGTAATCATCAATTAGTGGGAAGTAAATAATCAATTGCTTGTTGGAAAAAAAGAAGAAATGTTCATTGAATTAAATGGTGCTATATGCTCCGATTCGTGGAGAAAGGTGTTTTTTTCAGCCATAAGAACATTAATGACCATATTCATAAATATATATTTATAAA
>JAXGGS010526585.1:0-33000 GCA_035585475.1 Armandia brevis | reverse complement strand
CATTAACACTAAACATTTCAAACCTAAAGCAGGCAAAGCGTGCGATCGGGAGCAGCTGAGATGCCTTTAAATTACCCTGATAGTGTTTTAAGATGTTGGGTCAGCATTCGGTGGAGGCATTGTAAAAAGCTTCCTGCCCAATGACCTCGGGCTTTATTTTAAGTTCTCAAAAGCGAATACGAGCAGATGGCAAAAAAAACCCATTACAATATAATGCTTGTATAGTATTTACGAAATTACTTGAATGAAGAAGGAACACGCTAGTATACAGGATGAATAAATGAACCGGATGATGAAGGAGAGAGGAGGCTAACAGAACTACTTGATGAAAACAATATGAAATATCACACAGAACCTGCTCGCTCATGTTTTTTTCGCGCGGTATACAAGTTAGCATGCATGGATGTTAATCATTCGAAACGTAATAGTTAATGGTGAACCTACTGGTTTGAGTTGAACTTGAGCCTCTCTGATATCATCCAAAATTTGCGCCTTGTAGTCGTGAACTTTTTGCTCTAAATCCTCGTCAATTAAATCGCGCACCAGTGACTACAGATGAGAAATAAATTTTGAAGGAATGTGACAGTTTACTTGCCGTGAATCCATGTGTTTATTCAAACGTGACTAACACTCACATTGTTTTTCCCATTAAAATGGTGAGCTTTCTGTGCGTCTGCGCTTAATGTTTGACAAATTAAAGAGGACTCGACACCCTGGTGTTTGTGGAATGTATCACATGCCTGAAATAGAAACAAATGTAGTTAATGAGCCATAGACAACAAAAACCGAAAATCTAAGAATGAAATATTCAGCGGCAGATAGTGAACTATGCATTATTCTACACTTCTTGTCCGTGCATGTATCGGTGTACATGCAGTGTTGTGAATGTACGTGCACCGAGAATAGACGAGTTAATTTAGTTTGTCGCGATAACGCTGGATTTATTGGTTATTAGCAATTTATTTGCTATAGATTTACCATAGATTTAACTGATAAGTGCTGTTACGTTACATCTCATTATAGCCCGTTCTCAATAGTAGAATTCGCATAACTCATGCTCGCAGTATCAAATAAACTGCAATGTATAAGCTGAAACTAGTAGGGTGCACATGTCAGCTCGTATGGGAGCAAGGTTGGGCTATATGATTTATACATTCTCTTCTTAGTGCTTGTCCTCGACTATAAACACGTATGACAAGTATGGGGTCATTTAGTAGAAATCCTTTGAGATCCTTGTTTTTCTATTTTCTCATCTTTAAAGTCCCGTGACAATGCGCTCTTAAGTAAATGCCTCTATGAAAGTTTGAAAAGTGATATCATAATCACATCCAAGGTCACATTTGAACTGAGGGACCTTGATTCCTGAATGGTATAT
Source organism: Armandia brevis (assembly GCA_035585475.1). Taxonomy (NCBI): domain Eukaryota; kingdom Metazoa; phylum Annelida; class Polychaeta; family Opheliidae; genus Armandia; species Armandia brevis. The sequence goes on along the minus strand of JAXGGS010526585.1, from coordinate 31,625 downwards.
GAGAACTTTCTAATCAAGCGACTCAATGGATTCAAATACAAAGGATCCCGCTCTCAAATAGTAAACTAAGAAGAGCGTTGACCTTCTTAGCCCTAACTTTGGACGATGTTAACTTAACAGTGGACGAAATGTGACGCTGACATTTCTTTTAAAGTCTGGTCACGCTGTTGTGGCCGTTACGCCCCGAGCCCCATCGAGAAAACCAACAGCTCTGCACAGTACACTGTTGTCATAGAAAACACGTGGCTAAAGGGTTTTCCTCACGTGGGTTTTCTAGTGTTACATATTCAGGACTACTGTATTTACTTTACATTTGTTGAACAAATGCTAGTATAATGGTGATTATTACCTGTAAAACATAAGACATGGCTGGCCGGCGTTCGCTGTTTTCCTGTGTCATGGAAACCAATAGATTTTCAAATTTCTCGCTTAAGGCGGGTTCCTGGTTCGATGGCATCTTGTAATCCGCGGCTGACCACAGCATGGCAGCAATCCCAAACAAACAGGTCTACAAGAAAAGAAATCACACACTGGTTAACGTATACAAAAAACAGAAGCATGTATGTCTGACACACAGCTTGAGGTGACAATGTATACTCTCTAACTAACCTGGCACAGAAATCACTGTGTATTGGTATAGATATGAATAATAAGAAACAACGATGTTTACTGCTTTTATACGATTAATCGTGCTCTCCGGACGATATTAATCGTGCTGTCGCAACGCAACTGGGTGTCATAAATATTCATCGCTGATTATCATGACAATATATATAGATATCTGCGGTGGCAAGGAGTGGAAGGGGAAGGGCACTAATCTGGGCACTTGTGGGAAGGCATGAAGTATAAACAATTGTTTATAAGTGTGTGCTATCGATTCAATTACTCTCAAGTGTAAGCTATACTTTTAGTAGGGTTTTGCAATAGTTCACTCGCTCTTAAGAAGGGGGCCATACGTCTCCATGGGCTCCTGGTATGTCACACGGATGACATACAAGTGTAGATGTATGTACATGTGCCTGATGGCCACACAGGTGAAACATAAACAGATTTATAGCGTGTTAAGTACAGGTGCGTGCCCCCAAATAAGTGGATATAATCTGCCATGAAATCTGCTCTACGGCGAGGGGAGTTCTCGTCTTTTTAACATTAGGAATGCTCATGGAGCTGACGTATCAACGTATAGCTTAATTGCATGGGCGGTGGATTAGTTAGGCTGTGTAATGGCATTAATACATTAAGTTGCACTAATTACTATTATTATTATTGATTAACGTGTGAGGTAATGATTTGTTGGTTTCATCTGGGTCTCTCCCTGTACTAGCACTAGGCCATTAAATCATTACATTTTGAGACATACCTTGTCTGTGACTACCCCATACTGTTGCAGCTCTGGTGCTAGGTAAACTACGTCCAGATCTTCATCTTCGGAGGCGTGTAAGTAAGCAACCTCTCCCGACTCCTCGATATATACGGTCTCAAGGCTGATATATGCAGCTAAACAAAACATAAGAATGGTCATATATGGATTTCGTCATATTTCCACGTTATCCAGCCGAAGAATAGTCATAGATGTTGTACTTACGGAGATCATTGTTATTTTTCTGAAGACCTAAAACACATTCCCGGCATAGCGACCAAAGCTCTTCCTCGTGCAGCCCGCATCCCAGCTTCCCCAGAATCTCAGACACACTCTGCGCCTGCGAGAAAACAATAAACATGTAATTAACCAACAAGTGTGACAATAAGAGGAACGAATCCGCGAGTCCTTGGTGACCCGTGACTATCGCGGTTTGACTTAGCGCATTAATTACACCGCATTAATTAGCCGTATAAAGATTCTCACACTGTCTGGGACGTCGCTATAGAAAACCTCATCCTCGAGCATATCGCTGACGGGAGGTGGTGAGAGAATCTGATCGTCTGCTACCGACGTTCCCGCGCTCGATCTCAGCACCGTGTCAAATATAGGACACTTCTGCAGATCTTGTATCCAATCGCTGAATGACATGATTCGTAAGACAAAAAACCTCCTTAAATATGTATGTACAAGCAGTCTCCAGCCAGGTATGACATAAAACTCTGAGGTAAAACACTATGAGTTCCCGCTTAGCGAAGCCATGTGGCAGGTTAAACTCCTGTAGGCCACATACGGCCATGTAGTGTGGAGGATCCCTAGCTCCGAGCTAGCATCGGTGCCAACAGGTTTGGTAACAATGCATCTCATCACAGATCGAGACCGTTCTGTGTAAAAGTCCGCGGCTCACAGACGATTATCCCCCTGAGATTTGTATAATCATCGCCGGCTGGAAAAACACGACGTATTGACAACACGTACACGATCGTGTTTATGTGAAAACATTGTATCCCGTAAAATTACTTCATATTCGGCTGTGACGGACGACGCGTCCTCAGATCGATTCATCGAAGGGACTACAGCCAAATATAACACTAATACTCACGCCTGATCTGGCTCGGATAAGTAAATTCTATAGATGAATAGCGCGTGCGATTTTCCGTATACAGTAGAATTTCAACTGGCTCACTTTCAAATGGGCTGCTTATCCCTACTTAGGCGACAGGCGAGAGTATTTTCTAAACCCTGATTGATGTGGTATATATACATATCTCAAATCTCTGTACTTACCATGGGGATCGGGTACAATGCGGTCGAGTTCATTCAGTCATTTATCGCCGGACAAACATATTCACCCGGGTTGAAGTAGCCGCTTTTATCGAGTGCTCGAAAACAAACACGTAACATCCCTGTTAGCTCCGACTTGCTATTCCAGAACACAACCTCGGCTGGTTAACTCCGAACCACCGGTTTAAATGAACAGCTACCTTGGATTCGTTAAGCAGGTATAAATATTGATCGAAATCGTTCATGTTTTACAGCAAGAAATGAAAACAATTGCGGGCAGGCACTTAGGATAATAGCTCGGGGCGTACGATTGTTACTCGGCTTACAAAGAGATTAATACCAGCTTAGTCTACCGTGCCGCATAGAAATTAGCACGGGCGCATAAAACATTTTTATCGGATTCCTGGATTTTAATTTAAGGCAAAAAAACATACACCGCATTGCAGAAATTGTGCCAACACTTGGTATTATCTCGATTCGGTACTGACAAACGTGTAACGTGAATAGGACCATATATTATAATTAAATAATTATACACTTTGCAAAAATCACAAACGTACTCAAGAGATGGCCAATCGAGCAGGCACGCAAGTTTCTCAGACTTTCAACACCACAATGATAGCCGCAGGCAATGAGCCGTAAGAACGCACAACATTGTTCTAGTAACAAGCGCCAATCGCTATATCATTAGACAATGGCATAGAAAACTTGCTGAAAGTGGGCAGGTCAGCAGGTCATCGCCAAGTGTTTTCTCAAAAGGCCTGCCATTGATCGTCGTCGTCCTTACATACCCGACGTTTCGTGCATATTTTTGATTTATGGTCTGAAATTTGCACGCGATTATAGCGTCTGGATGGTAGAGGGCGAGAAGGAAAACACTTGAACGAAGCTATTGGTATTTGATGAGCGGTGCGAATTTCCGAGAACCAAACAATAAAGCAGATGTTTGCCGATGTGTAAGAGGGCGTGTTGTCATGAGCTTGTTCTCTCGGTCTATAGACTTGTTTTATAGAAACGAAAGCCTGGATTATGACACTTATTTGAAGCTTAAGTCTCTTGTGGGAGCCATAACATATGCTGATACGTGCATTTATACATGTATTGTTGCACAATATGTTTTATGGCCCGGGTGCACAAATATAATTAAATGCGTTATCCCCAGCCCATATCTTGGATCACACTAGCTCCGTCCATTACAAACTACACATTTACTGATATCAATAATGTAACGTAATACTACAGTGTGATATACATCACGTGATATTAAAGATTATTAAAACGAGATACTATTCAACATGAACATTCATTCACTTCATGCAAGAAGATGGGCTACTCGTCGATCAATGGGAATTGGAATAATCATATACACCTTGTTGGTTTTAAATTTGTACTTTGATATGATCAGATGATTGTTGAGATGTGTAGTATTTGGGAACTTATTTGACCATTGTGGTGCGGTACCTGTTGATATCCACCTGTCCGAGCTATAGAACGAGTCACTGGCAGACGAGGCCTCACATATAAAGCCGGGGGTACGCGAGGGGGAAGCTCCAACAAAACACGACGTGACGCTACTGTGTAAGTGATGAACCACAGATCATTGGGACCAAAAGGTGTTACATTACCATACAATGGCAACTGAAAACATTTCTCCATGCCGATTGAGTCTCCGTTATTCAGCATATTATATCTGTCGTACGAGTCGATATGACAATGATCGTTGAATGCTATTTCTAATTTTGATAACCATTAATTTCCTACGAGATTTCAATGCGCTTCCGTCCAAATGATATTCGCTAAATGTCGACATTTCACAGTCTGCTTCCCAATCGAGAAGAATTTCTTTGATGTCGGTCAGGTGGCGTCTGTGCTATACGCGAATGCTTGCATCGAGGTGGCCTTTCTTATCAGAAACGCTTCAATTTCACCACCTATATATTCCACGAGATTTACGCTATCAGAAGGCAAATTAAGTAGATGCCGGCGTTTTTGTGTTAAGCAATAAAAATCACTGAGATGTAGGAGTTGGACTGATTTAAAGGTAACGTGTTTTACGAGGCTAATGTTCAGTCTGCGGTGTGTCACGGCGACGTGTCCGAAGGCGAGGCTCACGTCTGCGCCGGTGTTAATGTGCAAATAAACGCCCGGTAAAGTTTTACGGTGTGACAATGTGTTTTGATCAGGTAGATATAAAACTATTACAGCTAGATGGGGGACAATGAAATATAGGCCTACATGTGACCGTATTTTTCAGTCACGCCCTGTAATCACGAGCTCCTGGCTGGATTTACAATGTGCTGGTATGCAACAAACGCAAGACCACCAATTTTAAATCAAATAGGTGAAAAAAATACGAGGCACTAAAATGAAATGCATGCGTGTTATATGACAAAAATCCGCATAACGAGCCCAGGGTAGCCGGATGACGCACCCGCGTAAGGTGAAGGAGGACGCATTCACTAACACATCATCTATATAGATTGAGACAATCCAGAGCATCTGATAAGCTACCACCCGCCCTTGAATATTTGCAGCATCATTGCTTATTGATATATACTCCCGCCCGTTATACACTTAATTTTGATGGCCCGTCAGCTTACATTCTTTGTACAATTGTTTATGTAAGCTATCTGACGTGACACCTAATATCTAATGCGTGACCAAATAGTCGGTGGAGGGTCAATTTTCCATCATAAATTGATGGCAAACAAAAGGTCTGCGGGGACGCGATCTCAAACAAACAGAGGCAAGAGTCACGACTTTCACTAACTTCTTCAACAACGTATCAAGCGTCAGCCATTATATAAAGTATACACATTTTGACAAGCGTACTAGCATCTCTTGTCATTTTCTCATTAATTCGAGACGAGATGCATTGCCGCTCACAGCATCACTCTGCCAAGGACAATATACCTGAATTAAACTGCCTATATTTAAGTACCCATCAGATCTATCCAAGGTGAACACCGATCTACAGGTAAATGTTGATGAGACATCTAGACCTTTCAGATGTTCTCACTTGTGATGAATCCCCTCACACGTTAATAAACAAGTATAAGGTAGGGGGACAGTCGCCTGTTTCACCGAGCTTTCATCACTCTCCGTCCTTTCATCGGACACAATACGCACATGCGACAATGGGGAAGAACACAGGCAAAATATTTACGTCTAAGGGCGATTTATCACGGACATGGGTGGCCCGGATCTGATAGTGACCAATTGCCGCTAAATTGTTCATAAATAGAGGCGTGCCCGCGAAGACGGTCACCTTGGAGACGTGTGTATCTGCTGTGGTATTCATATCTCATTGTCTCCATCGCTAGTGACGACTTTATCACTTCAATGCTCATTAAGTGAATGTTTACGCATCAGCTGACACTAGGTTATGCGTCGATGATAGAGACTGTGTGTCTTTGCGGTGTAATTCAGATAAAAACATCCCCGATTAAATCCAACCACAAGGATAACAAACAACGCGCAACAGGTAGGAAAATACGATTGCATCAGAGAAGCGTAGTTTAATTGCCTCGGAACAATCAACAGTGGAAATCACCACTAATAACATTGACCAAATTAGCTTTCAGGCGAACAACAACATCGGGTTAAGCAAACTTTCTCGCGGCGGCGAAGGCTTTAAGCAAATGCCGCGGCCAATTTAAACTGAATGACAACTGAGGTAGCTGGCATCCCTACAATTCGCTAATCACATGTTGTGTAAGAAAAGTGTTTGTTCGGGGTTTACAAGCAGCCACCAGATCACTTGTTGATGGTTTACTCAAGTTTTACATCCCCATTCAATTACCCGCACCCCACCCTAGAGACCAATAACACCCTAATCAGGATCAATCAAGGGGACTAACTTTTTCATGCCAATTACCCGCTGTTTGCCGCCGTGAGGAAGTTTCAGCTCTGATTGTCGTGAACATAAAGCGACGATCTCGGACAAGATTTGCATGAGAAGTACCGTCTTCTATGTGAATGCTTCGAAACCCTCGCATAAAACTGATCAAATTCTAATCGCATTCATATTGTTCACGTGAATGACGATTGCATGTGAGCCTGCATCGGTATGCGCTTCGTAATGACAGTGCAGAAGTTACAGCACGTTGTACGCCTTGTGCGATCGCTATTTCGTCTCCAGGCTTGATGCGTGAAAAAAACTAAGGTCTAGCAGCAGAAAAGCGCTGGCTGGCATGCAATCAGTTGTATACGGGTCAGATGTAGAGCTTCCTCACAATGACAGTTAGCAGGGTTTGTGCCCTAATGACTGACACTTGCCTGGGTATGTGAAGGAGGGTGTACTGAGGTTAATCAAATGATGAATACTGCTGCTTTTGATTACATCACCGCATTCGAAATAATTGAACGTACTTGAAATCTTAAACCCTGTAGCAAATTAAAAAATGCAACTAAAACGGCCCTTCAGTACAACAGACAGCCTTGGTAGGGTGTAGAGTTGTCAGTATACCATACTTAGGTAGACATATCACCTTCACATGTGTGTCTTTGTTTGACAGTATTTATCACATAACGTGTGATTAGAAAGAATGTATAAAAGCACCCACCTTGGCGTTGGTAAAATCCATGTCTTCCTCCATATCGCCGTCAACGCTGGCCTCCTGATTCGTGTTAGAATCCTCCTCGGTTGTCGTGGTAACCGTGGTATCCTCGTCTAATCCGGTGGCTATCTCCAGTATCTCGGCGTCATGTTTCGCCTGCTTGTTGACGTCCGCCGGCTCGGGGGTTAGCACGGTGTTCTGCGAGGAGTACCCGCTGTCGTAGCCAGCAGCACACGCGGGCTCTGTAGCCGCCACCGTCACCGCCGCCGCTACCGGTGGTGAGCCAGTGAATGCCTGGGTGCTCTCCGAGGCGCTGCTGTTGTTCTCCGCCTGCCCAGCCGACTGTGACACCCCCGGCTTGTCCATCGCAGGGTGCGTGGGAGAGGGGGTGTCCTCCACCTCCTCCATGTCCCCCACGTCCCCCACGTCCCCCTCGTCCACCTCCCCGCCCGAGCTGATGCCCCGGGGCAGCAGGAAGAACGTTTTATTGACCGTGGGTGCCTTATCACTCACATCGACAGTATCATCATCAGGATAATGTGTGCGCGGCTCGGTCATGCCAGCCTCATCACCCTCCTTAACCGCTTTATCACTCTCTGTGTCATTCACCGATTCCGTCTCCTGTTTAGCTTCCTCTCCCTCCTTCAGCAAATCACCGCCAATTTGGTTAATTTCCGCCCCCGTTCGGTCATTAGTGGATTGTAATCGTTCCTTATTATCACAGGATGGGTCTCCCACGTGCGCACCTGCCTCCCGTATCTTCTCATCATCCCCACGTAATTCCTCCATGTTCACGTGAGGTCTGCTCTCCTCAGCAACAATGTCATCACTTATTAAATCTCCTAGATCTGGCTCACCTGACTGTGTATGTAGGCGAGGTGATGAGGCGGCACTGGGAATGTTGTGTAACTCGTTAGGAGATGACATGGCTCGGGGTCCCTCCTCCTCCTGACCCAGCAGCGCTCTGGTCGTGAACGTGTACGGAGCGGGTAGGAGGTCCTCCTTGGTGGAATCGCTTGAAACGTCGTCGACGGAGCTATTTATTTTCTCCATTCTCACCGCCTCTGAAAAAGGTCAATGACACGATAAGTGAGTTATTTGTGCGAACGCGTCAGGTGCGAAATAAAATACGGGGCAGAAAAGCATCACAGGCCCTCTGAATCAGTGAGGTATATTACATATCTCATTCCCTTTTAGTGCGTGGTCAACGAAGTCGAATCAAAATCCATCGACCCAACAGCTGATGACCATATTATAGGTGTTATTCAGCAAATGCCTTTGTTGAATAACAATGATGATGTCTGTTGAGACATGTGCGAAGTACATCTCGCATACTCTAGGGTGTTTTTTATATCTAACACAGGTGCACACCTCGTAAATGACAAGTATCAATCATGTTCGTTACAGCATGTCGTTTTTTATAACTACTTTATCGTTGCTCAAGCCGAAATTCAACACTTATGTTTGGCAAGTTTACTGAATTATAACAATCGAGGTATGTATACTGGTGTCTGACACACATGTACGTGTGTGGGTCAAGTGTACAACTGAGGATTTACGAGGATATGTCGGGTTACGCAACATTATACACATGTACATGTGCATGTATGTATATCGTAACAAGTTAATTGCAGTGCTCGGGTGTTTTGCATTTTCGATCTACATGTACGCAGATTTTCGGGATACATTTCGCGCCTAGATGTGCAACTAACCAAGGCATCATTCCAGTGATGTTACCACTAAGAGAGTCACTCTGAATCAGAAGCGAAGGTGATATTTATGAAATCAAGTCTAATAGTAATTAAGTAATATATCAAAGTGGCGCACTAAGCTTTATATGAGGTCGCCGACCCTCAGAGAGAATGGGTAAGTTGGTAATAGTAACACTGTTGATATATAGACAAGCAAGGGGTTTAACTCTAATGCTGCTTGACCATACGTGAATTGGTAATATTGAGCCTCGGGTAGGTGGTCCTGCGTAATCTGATATAATCTGGTGGCTTTCCCTATAAACGTATTGTTCTATTTCTGACAGTAATTACCACGCGCGCGGCAACTATGACTTTAATTTATCACATGTGGTGAGGTAAAACAGGTGGAATCTAGACCAGGTGAACCTGCCCTGGGCACACATTTATAATGCGCTAAATATAGGTACTTAGTTATCACACCTGCTAATTACTATAAACATATTACATGATCCTCCCTCAACTACTGTCTCACGAAGACAGTATACTTGTAAGCAAGCATATATTCGATGCGTTTGTGTGACAACTATCAGGGTCATACGGTTACATTTGACATTGATTTCCTAATCTTGGCATCGCATGGGTCATACGTGAGTTTACGACTAGTTACAGCACAGTTACAGTAGGCGTGTGACCGTCGGTGACTTCGGATTGAACTTTATAGAAATTCACTCCTTTCCGGTAGCATATTCAACCGATTGTTCAACATTTGATTGATGGCAGTCCGACATGCATCCGCTAATTCTGCTGCAACTAGAGTCCACTCCCCAGTAGGTTGTCATTGTGGGGGTGCAATTGGAAATACCATACAAAGTTAGAGCCCCTTAATTTAACGTTTGATTGAAAAAGGAAATAAGTGATGACCACAAAGCATCGATAGGAATCACAGATAAGACTGTCTATAGAGAAGCCGACTTTCTAGTGGTAAGCTACTTATTAAGTCGGACCGACACTGGCAATCAGTCTCAACTAAGGAGCGACCCACTGACAGGCCGACAAAAACTGGGTATATCATGTCTCCGCGACGTCTTTGCATTGAACACACCAGGATCTAGCATGAGATGTTCACTGTTCACCCGTCTTGACCTGAAGTGGACTGAATCCTGGCAAGAGGAAATTACAGCGGCACGCATCCTCAACTTCAACAATTTCTGCTCGTATTACTATTCAGAAATCACACTGTTCGAAAGCCATTAAATAGTGAATAGTTAGAAATTGGAAAGCTTTAAGGCGAAGCGCTGAGAGTTGTGCTGCCATCTGGTGAACAGGTAAAGGACCTGGAAATCAGCCAGGTTGATACTTGTTCTGCTGGTCATTTATATGGCTGTCGTTTGAGGGATAAGTCTCGAAAATCTTACGGCAGAGAGGATACCATTATTTTTAACAATATAGCTAGCTGATCGTTAAGTTTGATTTGACACACGATTTAACAATCTCATTGACTTGACTTGACAAACTTCAATCGAGCAACCAATTAGCTGCTCTTTCAATCATCGGTAGTATTGATCTCATAATTCACCTAACTCATGTAGGTTTATTTAGACCACAGCTAAGTTAATTTAGCCTGGTAATTGGACTCTTACACATGTCAAATACAAATCTAGCGGATCAGAATTACAGCAATTACAGCAATTCGTAGTCACACGACCCTCTGGAGGGAAACACCTACGTACAAACATATCAGAGTTTTGTGTCGCCTACTCGAGGAGCTTGTAAAATCAATATAGTAAACATTTAGCACATTCCTGATAATGACACGGTATTCATTTATGTAAGGTTACCCGGTACCTGACCTGAAATTACGTGTTCAAATCTCATTGGCAATAAAGTGTTTAAGAAGTTGATCGGACTGAAGTTGTAATGAATGGGTGTCGCCTTCTCAATGTTTTATATGTTTGTTGCGTGCTGTTGAGGAATTATAATGAAGTTAAAAACTCACCATCCATAGAAAGTTCCCTTCTTGCTGCATTGGACAATTGGTAGCAAACGTGCGCTGGATCGTTACCTTTTAAAGCCTTTGTGCATCTCATTAAAACCTGTCATAATGATACAGGGAGCACAATACATGACAAATCCGTCTAAAGATGCTGAGATCAGATAAAATTGTCATTAATTGAAAAATACGTGCATGTACCTGATCTAAGGTAATCCTGTCATCATAATCATCAGCGGTCATCTTGGAGAGAGTAGTATTCAGCAGTGAAGAGAGTTCTCTCTTCTCCTCTTGTGGTGGATTATATTCAGCGGCAAACATCATGGTCATCCCCAGCGAATACAAGTGTGCCTAGTATATAGAACATCGGTTCTAGATATAGCTACATTACTCTATACTGGTATGCGAAATTTCATATTCTTTTGACCGTTATTCTCAAAAAGGAGATGATTGAATGTAGGTCAACTTATTTTCTTGTAAACATAAGTGGAATACATTTGTAGTTTTAATTAGAAAGTGAATGGGCTTTAAAAGTTTTAATTTGCTAGATGTGGAGGGGGATGAAAGGTAAATGGGTTTTTATGGTGAAACACTGGAATCTGATACGACAAGGGTGGAAACGGGAATGAAAAGTACATGTCACTGCTGTTAATGAACACTAGAATTAATGGCGGACTGACATGATGAAAACTTCTGCTGGAGGTCTTCATAAGCAACAGGGACCACACACATGTATTCAACACAAACTACATCGACAGATTAGAATAGTCAAATTGTCTCTGATAACGTTTTGTATTTCGTAAAGCGCGGTATTCTCTTAAATGTTCGCAATGCGATATTTATACGCGACAAATACAGGTCTTGTTCTACTGCTATTAAAGCGCATAGAAAGAATGTTTGTACACTGAGGAGGATGTAATGAATGGCTGGGTGACTAATGGAAAAGCAGTTGTTGGTCTCAGATTACTGACAAAAGCGGCCTACCGACTACAGCATGACCATCAAGTATGAACACAATAATTATTACCTTGCCGCTCAGCTGAATACAAGGGATTGCATAGAAAATAAAAATCAGCTAGGTGTAAGAATTAGCGACATAAATGTTGTAATAATTTATAACAATGTTAGTCTGCGGCCTTCGTTCATAAGAGCTAGCGTCATTCTCTAGAACTTATGGCATTAAATAAACAAAGTGACGAGAGTATCAATATTGTGGAGGACATTATTACAGGCTTTGTTTTCTGTCAGCAAAGTAGGTAAATCGCAGGTAAACATTTTACACGCTTTCTGTGAAGTCATTTCCAAGTGCGGATTACTATAACTGCAACTGCCAAAACTTGACGTCGACTAGGATTACAATTGAATGTGTCCCTGCTTACAGCTTGAACCAAATAAGTTGCCCAAGTTGTACATATATCTGAAGTCACGCAACATATTTTTTATAGTCTTTTCAAATTTTTGGAGACCGGGTTAGGTTTAAATCAGTGTTAGTTTAGAATCTGTAAAAGTTCCATTGTAAACCAGAGAGAGACCTTTCACGTATATCATCATTTGATCAGCAGCTACCTGAATGGGGATATAATGGTTATGCTTAGGGTTTTAAAAGCGAGTTATTGAAAGCCATGCATGCATGCATGCTGCGTCTGACGCACTGACAGGGCACAGCGTTCAGGCCAAGTCATCACGCAATGTTCGTATTACCCCTAAATTATTCACTCATGTGAGGCTCGTAAGAGTCGTTTTCACGCTTTTTACTATTAGGTCCCCAGCCGATATCAAAGGACGGGCCCATTTACAAGGGCTTACCTTCCAAATCCTTCAGGTTGCACCGAGTCTAACGTTGAGGTGTAAGAATGTTGATGAGAGCCATATAGCTTATTCACGCATTAAGTGAACTAGTATACTAATTTCTTACTTGTGCCACCCCACCGGGACAAGGAGATTTTGCGACACCTCTTTGTCAACATGCAGTAAAAGTAAAGGACAGTCTGTGTAGGGTTAGGAAAACTCACCTTGAAAGAATTACCGACGGTTGCGTATTCAGGGGGTATGTAGATAGTCGAAGGTTCTGGAAAGATAATGTGAAATAATGTAAGTTTGTAAATCGAGCATAGCGCTATCAGTGAATGAATTGGTTATATCGATCAGCTAATATGTGTGGAAATTATGCGTGAATGCGCTCATTACGATCAGTAATTATTGATGAGTTGGAAAATGGAGCAGCACTTCAGCATCCAGGATGAAGATACGAAGATAATACTAACGCAAATCTCCAGAGACCTATTTGTCATGCAGATTAAAAATTAAAGGTTAAAGACCTTTGAACGATGATTTCATAACTACATAACTACATGTGGATGAAGTATACGTTGAATGGCTCGTTGTCTCTGAGTATCTTATGAATTTGCCTCTCTCGTGGCAAAATACCTCACATGATGTCAAATTAGCTAATTTCCGGAAATATTATTCATAATTTATACACTAATAATGTCAATTAGTAATCGTAAAGCTGACACGTGCCTTTCTAATTCGATGAATTTGGGACATAGAGATTTATTAATTATTCACTTTTCTGTGGTACTTTCCCACATGTCTGGGCACATGTCTGATCAAATGATGTCTAGTTAACAGTTGCCAGGCAACAGCAATATGCCGACGCTGAAAATAGCTCAATTGATTAATATTTCATCACATTTGCATAATTCTATTTCCAAATAGCATCACTTGAACTTTGCAAATAAAGTTTAAAAGCGAACTGATGCAATCCACGAGTTACCGGTACTTCAGAACGGTACGGATACAATTTAAGTTGCATAACAGCAAACACTTCTGAGAGCGATAATAAAAAAGAAGGAATTTATTCATCAATATCTCCGGGTCAATCTGCGAGGTAATGGATCCGTTATCGATCAGCGCTTGAGGGATTAGGCTTATTAATCGATACCGATCGTAAGCTGCTCCCCGCGTGGAAATACCAGGCCGTACGCGCTTAATGCCAGCTCACCCAAACCGGCATACCTCACACTAATAATCACAATATTACAAAACCTAATAGCTTATACATTTCTTATGCGCTCATTAAACTGCGTAGTTATGCGTTCTTATATCAGCATTATTTTCATTTGGGAAGTTAAATGTCTTTTAAAGTTCCACAAACGCACATGATGTGAATTTATCACTTCTGAATTCCTTTCCGACAGAATGATATATATATATTTATATTTGATGCATAATGGTTTATATATCTTCCTTAGCATTCTTATGTGAGACAGATTTAATTAATTCATTTACTAGCGCCACCGAGGCATTCAGGTCTACATTAAACGGTTAACCTCCAGACAACAACAAAGTAAAACAATGTTTCAACTCCGGATGTAGTTATGCCACCTTATATTTGTTTTCCTAAGTGAGGCAAATATAAGCGTAACGTTACAATCATTTGATTCGTATGTACCTGACCTGAATAATGAAACCTCATTACAGAAATAATTGCCTCTAAAGAATCCATTGCTGCATGACCCAGTGGCACTAAATGCTATAGTCGGTCACTAGGAGTAATTGGAGCATTTCCAAAGTATAATAAAATAGACATTTTACCGACTAGCCAGCAAAATTATAGCCTATCATATCTCGGGCAGCATATATGATTAAGTGTCCCTCTGAGGGCTTGAGGAATTCTTCTCCTCCGCCCAGTCCCCATACCCCTGTGTTTACCAGATATCCCGATGTCAAACAAAGTTCAAGATACAAGACACAATAAAGCTTTTTGAATCGAAATGAATTGATACTGTCAATTCCTGTGTAAAGCGGGGCGAAGCGGCGGGGTGAAAGTAGCAAACACAGCCATTCCCACATGCCGAGCAATGTGCAAAAACTATTATATCCAACATTAGCTGCCACTACACACGCGAGACATAAAAGGGAAAGAAAAGAGCAGTTCACTTAAGAGTGGATAGTGAATACATGTAGTATTTTTATTTGAAGGTATATATATAGAGGGAGGAATTCTCACACGTATGTTACGGTGTCGGGTGTGTGCAGGTAAAAGAGGATCGCTGCTTGCTACCGTATGTAAACACGCCCGGGCCGAGTGCAAATATTGAAACATTCTTGTCGTAAAACCGCATTGCTATAAACTAATGGCCGCTTATGTGGATATTACTGGGAATGTGGGCTGTTCGTGCTTCGTCGTGTATGAGGATGAAAACTGGTAACATTTCACCACGGTTCCTGGGGCCAGCGCCTCAGGACACTTCGGGGCAACAGACAAGTATGAAGATGAGGTTACAGGGTGCCCGCTTTACCCTTACACGCATATACTGTTCCCTTTGTCGTGTATATTATTCGAGGTGCGTGTTTATATTGATAATGCGAACTTCAGTAGATTGTAAGATGCTGCAACTCACCTGACGGCAGATCCAGAAAACACACGGCTCCTACGGCGTCGAAGGCGAGAGTTTCGGGCATCACGCAGAGGTACTGAAACATCTCGGACGAGTTGTAGACACTCTGCAGAGCCATGCAGCACTCGTGGCAGACAGCCCACAGCTCCTCGTCCGTCAGAGAAGCATCCCTCGCCCCGAGGATATCGGCCAGTGATATGTGTTCATCTCCCTCGCAGAGAGCGGGGAGCAAGTCAAATCCCAGGCTTAGCGTAGCCATGGTAACAGGTAATCCGAGAGCTGATGAGTGAACGAGTGAATCATCTACGTAGACTAGCGCATCACATTATCCATCGTGTCCTACAGCATCCATCCTGTGGGAAATTAAGTACACGAGCATGGCAGATTACAGTTCTCATATGTATCGTATTTCTTGAAACGCTCACCTCTTTAAAAAGGACAGGCTAACAAAAGACGGTTCCTTTTATAGTAAAATTGATGGATGACAACACATACATTGTATTTATGTCGACGGGGTACGAGAAATGTGTGGTCAGAAGTCAAATAACATGTGATATGTCATTTAAACATAATTTAATCTATCGTCTAGGCTCCGTATAACAGTCTGGAGTCAATCGTTGGCAAGCAGTTAAAAAAAACCCCGTGACATGACCAATATTATAACTAAACATTGATGCATCGACCACGAAGTGACAACAACAAGTTGCCATACCCAAACTTCCACACTGTAGAGTGCGTCAATATGTATATCAGACTTGTGAATTTCAAGAGGTCAACTTGACTTCAATTTGCAAAATATGAAACCCCTCGTCACCTCCAAATGCTTTCGTTGCTAATCCGACATTCGTGCGTACTTACGCTTAAAGATCCTCGTCTCCGACCCCCTGAGAAAATGGGTAGATTTTAAGTGTATCTAATGGCAGCAGTCACACCATCTTGGTGCGGCTTGTATCCACATCCTTCACCAGTCACCTGTGTATATGATATGATTGCCAGTCCGCCCGCTGTCGAGAGGGGGGAGTTTCACGACCGGTTGACGTCCGGATGATATGGTCTGCTTGTCACTAGGTCCCCTCCATCATGCTGCCTGCCTCGGGTTTACTCCATATACCGTACACACAACACGCCATACCTGCGAGAAGTAAGACCCTCTTTGTGTTTCAGATTGTCTGATTATAACAGTCATTTCGGCACAAAAATAGATAGTCCCTGTTTAAACACAGGGGCTGGGTGATGTAAGGATGGCAATTTTCGAAGAAGTGGGAGGCATTGTGTTGAAGAACCCTAAGATCGGCTGCGGTAGCACAATGCTTCACTTGTCGGTTAAATAGCTGATACACTGTGGTTAATCGCGTATAAATACCACTGGTATGCGCTAATCTGCGGCCTAAACGGTAACTGATTAGTCGATTTCAGACAAATAGTTGTCTCATTCATCTGACAAACCACAATGTTCACACCTTGTATACAGTTACTTTACTTCCACTGTTTGTCAGAGACAAATGATGTAATTAGTCGCGCGATGTTCTACGTGATAATGGTATTTGTTCCCCCCGGGGAGTGAGAGGAGAGAATAAATCCTGCAGCAATTAATTAATACCACGACTCCTTCTGTCCATTATATAGATTTATGTATACATTATATATGTACAATTGAGCAGTGGTCATCTCAATGACACAGGGGTAATTTGGGGCTAGCAGTATTTGTTCAAGCAATTTATTAGGCTATGTAAATCTTAGCTGAATTATAGATCAATTGGAATATTTTTGTTGGAATCTTTTGTGTGTCCCTTTGCTTCGTTACCTTGGAAGGTATCGATGCATAAACATAGGCTATATTTGTTGTAACTGGAACGGGGGTATTAGCTAATATCTGACCATGTTCTGTTCGAAATTCCTTGGCTCCATTAAACTACTGTGATGAAATGTGACCCGTCTATTTACTCTTTTCACAGATTTCAACATAATTTAAAGCTTTTCCCCTCTTAATCCCATAATACCACACTTAAATAGGTGACATTCAAACCACATCACAGATATTTGTCCAAGGTTTATACTAAGAGGAAATGCTACAAACTAATTTTACTTAACAACGGGGGCCTGTTTAAAATTACATGCGATGGAATTTAAGAAAACTTGCTGCAAGCCGCGACTGAATATACTATAATAAAACATATACACTAAACTAGTAAACAGTTGCACCTCATGAATTCACCTAGCAGCATCAATCACATACAAAACATTAACGCGCACAGGTGAGAATAAACAACAACCGCTGTATATGTATACTGTAGAACCTCATTATAACGCAGTTTGTACGAACGACTTTTGTCCCCTATAACGCGAGTCTCTACCGTGCCAACAGAGGTTCACTTGTCCATGTCATAACGCCAGAGTATCTTAAATTTGAAAAAGTGGTACCCAGCTTAAAACAAGTTTCATGTTTGTCCACAACAGAACGCGTTATAACGGGAGACAACTGTCTCCTGATGTTTATCTATCAAATGTGATGCATGTTATTTGCTGATTGGAGGATAGTGGCGGGTGATGGGGAAGTCTTCTCGGGTTTTTGTTATCTCCATGGAGTGGGACACAGATCGTGACAGCTCACAAAGGGAACATGGTACGAAAAAGGCCTTATTTGTACCTTCAGTCAGTAAAAACACGTGCTGTTAAACTTGTAATTCAAGTTCTTGTTGTGTCCGAGTGAAACAAGTGAGTGCTACTTTGCAAGTTTTATAACATAAAAGAGGAATGTATGGTGACATCTCGAGAAACTCATTCATTTTTTAGCAATAAATTCATTTTATGATTTTGCACTGTTGACATCGAATTTAAGTGACATTCTGAGGCGGACGATATATTTTGAAGAATACATCATGCAGAAGAGATTATCATCTAAAATTGGCAAATAAATAATCAGAGTTAATGTACAGAGATGCGATTACGGCTTAGCATTCCGAGTGAAATATATTCCACGTTGGATAAATTGAAGGGCAACATCAAAATGTATCATGAAAGCATACAGTAAATGCTTACATTGATACACCCGAAAATGACAAAAGGAAATTCAGAATCAGTCGTTAACAAACTCATCATCACAGAATTGAAAACATGGCCATAGCAAAGATGCATCAATTATTGTCAAAATTTACAAGATAGCATCCACCACGAACTATATACTGCCTTTGTCGCGTTTAGAGGCTGAGGGCTGGGCGTATATTTGCGTATGTATCCTTGGGCCTATCGATAACTAACTGTACTTTTCAAGGACGTTTTGGAGAATGACAAGATCTAAAATAAAATCGTTACAAATGATGGGCTTGAAGTAGACGATGGTATCACATGTTGCTGATGCATTATCACTTGTCGTATATTATCTCATGCTTTATGTCGAGGGGTTATTTATAGTTTTTGTTTTATCGTTGCTTTCAACAGAAACTTAAACATTTCGTTGCAGATGGGCCCTTTGCACTAATAGATATACATGTAGCTTCTATTCAAAGCGTCAAATTAGAATCATGACAAATCGTTGTCAATAAATATCGGGTCACTATTGCTATATGGTAGTTTCGTGGTCGGAATACATCGACCGGACTAGCGCTTACATTAGAAATGTACATGACACATTTAATTGTTTTTTGGCATCATCAACTTTTGAAGTCGACGTGCGTGGTCAGTACTAGCAAAACATTTATCTCACCATTTCACGAATACTCAAATATGTTGCATTTGTAATGTAATAAACAAAATACATCTATAGTGTCAATTGGGGACAGCAAATGCATATGATTTACTGCATATTTTCAATGTAAATTAATTGATAGATTAACGTACGGTGAATTGAACATATGCTTAAGCCGACTTTTAAAATGTGATAAATTGTTGACTGTCCGATATCAGACAACCCAGCAGGCTTCAGGCAGTAATCTAATTTGACGAGCATTGCTGCGCGTATGCAGGATTACTTCATAATGCATTAATTGGAGTGGAATCATTGTAAACACTTTGGGACACTTGAATGACTAGTTGTGTGGGAGGAACTTTAAACTAACCCACTGCGTGCCCACTGTTTCCTCGATTTCGATCAAGAAATTACTCTTTTTATATTATTGAAGCTTGCATTAAAAGACAACTATTAGTAATAAATGTTTGTCAAAGGTTATAGCCCCGATTTGATCTTTGCTGTCGAAGTATAAACTGAGGAGTGAGTGCTTGCCGCGATACACGATTCCCTGGTACATTCCCGTGCCATTCACACGTTGAAGCCACAATACATCGAGTGAGCTGCTCACCATGAACACTAAACTGTCAATGAAAACTTGCAGCTAATGTGCGGCAATTGTCCGCTTCAAACAGTGTTACTCCTATTCTTCGCGGACACATATAGCTCTAAGCTTTATAACGATAATTTTGACTGGATATAAGACAGAATGACTTACCTCGCTAGCAGACTACACGGTTGTTTACCTTGGCCACGACCGGAAGACTTGTGGACGCGAACACATGCGTGCTGGGGCTTGTGTCACCTTCGGGCAGGTGTCGTCAACTCAGCCCTGGAACACCAGCAGGAAAGCATACTACTGATAATTGCCCGCTCGGGCGTGTCCATAAGTAGTAAAATCATAACCCGACTTGCCAAGCGTTTGTTACTACTCCGGTACTGATATGGGAATGGCATGTCCCAACACTCGCTTGAAAATAAAAAACAATATTCTTTTGTAATCAAATCTAATATTTTGTATTCAATTATTGATATTAATTACCTCGAAGTCTACTTAGGATGGTAGCTAGTCTGGAAGCCTCAAGTATTAATCTCTGGTTATCGATTCTAATTTAGTTTAATAGTTTATAAATGTACAAATTAACCCGAATTTATTTGACTATTCATCATACAATTGCCTCGGGCACAGTTCCGTCGGCTTTTGGCTGAATAGGGGATTATAGGTCATGGAGAGGGGTGATGGAATCGCTCATGCCAATGTCCTTCATCTGTTATTGCTGTCACCGTCTGTTTTATGGTTTAGTCTCGTCAGATTCGATCGACTGTTAGTGAACTAGTGGGATATAGACAGGAATACACCTCCGAAGTTATACTATAGATAGTTATCATGTTTATACCTATATCCGGAATGTCCGAGCCACGCATTGGCCTGATAATTTCTGGACCAAAGATGGCGGTCACAGATAACCTGGACAGGTACACAACCCCGACATCGTTAAGTGTTGACGAATGTGACTTACCAGACTCTACCAGACTCATCCGTGCCTAGTCAAGATTAATTGAAATTCGGACCATTTGCAGACTAGGCGTGAGAGATGACGATGTGGCTTCTTGTAAATTAGTCAATTTAGTGAGAGGAAATTCCTGATTAATTACGCCAAGAGAGGTGAAATTTCCGTAGCCCTTGGCAAATTTCTCTCCCCAGCACAAAGTGCCCGAGCTCTGACCTAATTCTTTGTTGAGGTCTGAGCATCAATTTAGTCGGAGCAGCTGCTAGCACGATTGCTGCGGTGGCCTTAAGGAAATAAGAAATGCGGCTAGCTATCTTCCTCGCTGAAATTAGATCGTCATTTATATCGTCCCAGAGGATGACCTTAAGAGATGCTCTATGCGATATGCAGCAGGGAATATTCATGGTAACTGTTCGGGGAGAACTTGTCCTGCTCGATAGAGCGAAAACACAACAAAATCGTCTTATAAAAAATCAAAAACAAAGAGACAGTTTTATTTCAAGATCGATACAGAGGAACGATGACTTTAACAAATTTCAGACAAAAATTGTTTCCCTTCTTTAGTAATAGAATCGCAACGTCATTATGACTGATGCATGTTATTCCATGGCGGACTAGAAATATCCATACTTTGTCTACCGTGTTATATCCAGGATTGAATTTTATACTATCTTAATTTAAGAACACGGAACAAATCTATTAACATATCCTGGCCTGGTAAACACTGGGCACTAAACATATTGCTTTGTTCATTAAACCGAGGACCGGCGGTGGATATAATGATAAACGGAATATAATTTTATTGATTAAAACAGGAACAACGTAGTGTGCCGTAAAGCGCAATGATTTTTGACCGGCGCTGGGGCGCAGCTATCTGACGGCTGTTGGCTGATAAGCGTTCGCACGACAGTTTTCAATCACATCTATCATCGGTCACAATCCCACTCATTATCAATCTAATTGTCCCTCCTCAATCATACTCAACGCCTCGCCCAAAAATAGTTCGTCCCCACAAAGCGCCAGGATGCTCGATTTTTCTGGGACGGCGGGCGCGAATATAATGCGAATAATGATTTTCCGTGCTCTAAGCTAAATTTGCCGGCTAGAGTTTCGCAGATATGATACTCAAGCCTGGGACAGTCATTAGTCTTTCCCACGCTCGGAAATCGTCCGGTTATCCCGGTACCGACCGCACGGCTGCGGCGGTGATGCTGGCTTGAAAAAGTAAATTGGTGATTGTGCCTCTAGCGGGAGGAGCGGCATGACTGTCGCCTTTATGGTGGGATAATGATGGGTGCTCAGTCATGTCTTCTCGCCCAGCCTGATCACTCTTAAACCCCCCGTTATAGGGTGATGTTGTCCACATGACCGCCCTCGTCATCCACATCCTCCCCCTCATCATTTCCGCGGCCCAGGAGACCGTCGAGAACCTCCTGATGTTGCCTGATAGTGACGTGAATCCCGCCTTTCTTGCAGTAGCCGATCGGTCTGCCGGCGAGGCTGGTGCCGTCCCTCGCCTCCTCACAGATGTAGCCCTCCGCACAGGGACAGTCACAGAAGTTTGGCGAGTCCTTCTCCTCCTCCGCCTGCAGGCAACCGTCGATAGCGACGGGATCGCACATCTCCCCCGGTCCCGGCCGCTTGAGACACATGGGCTCCCCGAACACCCGACCGCAGCACTCCTCGTGGGGCCGGCACGGGTGGTCCACCCCGCAGGAGTAGTCCACATCGTCCTACAAATATCAATAAATATAAAGCATGAAGTTATTATCTGTCAGGAGAGAAAAAGAACATTGCGCGGGGGTTAAAGGCGGCAGCCAGCCGGTGGCAGCTCTGTCCAAAACTCAATAGCGTTACTGGAGAATTATGAACTGGAACATGTTTTCCTCGGGACATTAAATAGCTGGATCCTGATTGCGTGCAGCTTTGCTTCACACAATAACCCGAGCAGATACATCACTATCGCGTCCCCGTATGAGTGCTTCTATTCAAAACAGGTCAGACATTATCACTAAGCTTAATGGGGATGTTTTTCCCTTAAGCCCTCTTAAGCACCCTTTTCCCTAAGTTAGCTTGCCAACCCTCCAAAAGTCGGGCCAAATCATCAATATTTAAGCTGGTGGAGCTCCCGTCGATACTTTTGTAGCAGTCGTGTGCACACAGGATGGAAAGTTTGGTCAATTATCGAGCAGTTTCTGGGTAAATGAAGGTAAGTATACAGTCGAAGTTCATGCTGCATGGGATTTATATCGTCAGAAATTATGCATACACAACACTATAGATCGCGTGGATGCGAAGCAATTAAGGCTTAATGCATTTCTGCGGTCTCGTCAGAGGCTCGGCGGAGGCTTGCTTATACTAGGAAGTCTTAGAGCACGGCCTTTATCGGGCGGTTACAAAAGCTTTTATCAGGCGAGTCTGGCAGCACTTGCGCCGCTCGTTAGAGCTGAGAGAGAGGAGCTAATGGTTCGCTCGTTATCCGACCCTCACATCATGCCATGTGATAGACGTGCTTGGTGACATTTTAGAGGCGGGCGCTTTTTTTCTCTCGCCACAATCGAGCCCTTCTCCGGAGCGGCACCAAGGCCAATTTCGGGGGCTTCCTGCCGGCGAGTCGGGGAAAAATCCGCCGCAAAGCTTCCTTCGCGTTCCTCTACTCCCCGACTTCCGCGCTCCTGCCACTGTTAATCGGCGTCGTCATCTCCCGCTATGAGTCGGCAAATTCAACAGAGTCTGTGCTAACGGTTGCTAACCGCGTGCGACCCCGTCCATTTGCTGCTTCGTCCATCAATATCACGTCGATTCACGGTGAGGATGTTCAATGGCGGCGAGCTCTAGACGCGTTGACATTTGGAAATGACAAATCGAATCAGCAGATAAGAAAATAATTGTAGTTTCCCCCATCATACGATTACAGAGGGGCCGGTTGAGACACAGCAACCCGAGCAGGCAAATATTACTTGGTGCATGCGAGACATGACAGCCACAACATGTGCTTCTCAAAACATACAAGCCACATATTGGCCCTTGTCTCCTGTGTATGTAAATACGAGGCAGGCGAGCGGATAAACACGATTTTTCTCCCAGCTTCGTGATGAGAGAATCGATATGTACGAGTAAAACAGAACATTTGTAAGACATGACTGGCACTGCCAGCTGGCGCTAATAAGCTCAACTCAAATCTCCTCTGTGCATGAATGAATCCAATTTTCTCCCAATACCATCATATTTGACAATATGTAAGCTCGCTCGGCGGTGACATTCAGAGCAAATTGCTCCCAGTACAAGTCATAACAGGGAAGAATTTCAATATGAAATTCCACATCCCTGTTCCCCAAGGTCGTCTCCGGCGCATGAATTAAGAGTTTGGCGGTATTTGATCCTCCCTCCTAATGGTCTCCTGTGTTAGGCATAAAAGCGTCGAGTTTACGATGGCATCTCCTCTCGTCCTATAACTTGATTTACTGCTCGGCTTTTGTTCCACTCGGCATTGTTCTAGTGCCAAAAACTGCCCCGTCAGCAACACCAGTACCGCTGACGTTTGAATTCGGAATGTGGCTAAAAGCTCTCCGAACTATAATTGAAATGTATTTGTGACACAAAAGATGAAACACTTGTGGTTTCTCATATAGCGCCGAAAATAGTGGCACGTGCCCTAGTAATACTCGACTGAGTAGAATATATGTGGATTTGCATGGGCGATATCTGCCACCGGTAAATTGCCAGAAACCGCCGGTGAAAGGCGGATTTTGATGTTTTGCAATCATATCCGCCATTAGCTGAGAAGATCATTCAGCGTGCAGAAATTTCCCCTTGCCGTGTATCACGTTCCTAATTCACCAGAAATCTCCATCATTCTGTTTGTATCCGGCTGCATATGTCAGGCCGCGTTTTTTATTTAATCTCAGGTTTGCCAGACGTATTTGTTCCCGGTTCCTGTTTGTCACAGCCTAACGAGCCGTCTGGCTGTGTAGTATCTTACCTCGAGGGAGGCTGCATGCAGAATCTCGGTGTATGCATTTGTTGACGAGAATGGTTTGAGGTTAGATACGATAACCGTCGATGTTGGGCTGTATTGATGTATGGCTCCCGTTTCGGCACAGGTGTGGCGAATGCATCTCGCGTGAGCTAATGGTCCTTTTTAGGGGCTAAAAACACAATAATGTGCTCTAATGGAAAACACCCAAAACTACTTCACAACGGTACATCAAACTAGGCAGTTATAAAAAGTCACTATAATACTTACATTATTGGCGTTTTCATAGATGAAACACCCCGTAAATAACGAATGAAATTTGGTGGAAGGATCAATTTTGCATCATCCATGAATTGAATGACTACTCGAGTTGGATGGACAGCGGTAGCTTGGGTATTGAATTAAGCGCCTGGCAGACAAGAACCACCTCTTTTGAATCAAGCACATATTTAGCTGGAAGCGAAGCAATCGCTGCATCGGCTATTAAACACATGCGCCTGTGCCTGCAGACATCTTTAGGTATATTAACAGTTACAGTTTACATCTATTTACCGATGTGTGTGCGTACCTCAAATAATAATAGCGATACCTCGAGGCACTTAAAAAATATTGATAGCGATTACGTGATAACAGTCTTATATGTTGTTTACGTGGGCTTGACGAACTTATAGGACTTACCATTTCCATTTCATTCTCCGATTCCATGTCCACAATTTTGCCATGAACTCGGATGGCGAGCGCGACACAGAACAAAGTGTACACGTGGAGACGATTCATGGTGGCGGCGGAACGTCGTGTCGTGTGTATGATGCTGAACTCTGGTTTTAATAAGCGCACGAGAAGTTTGACTGAGGGGAGCGGGAACAGGAGCGGCTTTCCGTCAGCGTGTGTAAGATAATCCTAGTGCATGTCTGCCGGCGTGTGGGAGAAGAGGGTTGGCCGGGAGCCTGCACATCCAACAACACGCTCCTCACTTTACCTTCCCGCTCGAGCTTTGATATCAGAATCAGGTGATTCCGTCGATGCGGAAAAAAATGTTACTCTTCTAGGAACTGCGGCGCAACCCCCGAGCTTATCGATTTCACTATGTTCCCATTGGAGTCGCGGGCATCTGAAGTGAGCTCTCCAGCATCGGTAATTGGACTGGGCTGGATGGAGCGCGGTGTGTTATGGGTCTTGGGGACCCTCCTCAACACCAGTCTGCGCATTTCATTCCCGGATTCCGGGGCGGAGGAGAGAGCCCGCAACGAGTTGCGCCCAGACGCTTTCTCTCGCCGCCAGCCCTCAGCTCATGCAGAGCGCCGCCCCTCCCCCTAGAGCGGCGAGCCCCGGGGCTCAACGTGTCCATCTCATTTCGGGGTTTTCAAACAACGTCATCGGCGCTGATTTAACTTGTAGAGTGTCGATTTATTTTCTCCAGCATCCCCCGTCTAGTTTCATTCAGATTAATTTGCAGTCTTGTCATTCACGGTGATTTACCGGGTTTAAGAGATAGCCGCGCTGAATTATAGCCGGGTAGAGATGTTTATCCCCCAGACTCCCCACCTAGCCAATGTTAGAATGGCTGAACAGGCTGCAGCCTCTCCTGGAAACAGCGCAGCCAATTACCTACCCTGTGAGTAGGGGATGGCGCCACCCTGGCTTAAATCCGCCCCTTATTTAATACCTCTATGGGAGATGAACACTTGACGCGCGAAGCTGAGTCCTTTGATGTCATCGCCGATAAAAAACGCAGCCTCTCTTCTCGGGTCGTGCTTTTAGCTTTTATCACTTCATGGGTGATTTCTGCTAAAACAAAGGGGCTCTGAGGTAATTGTTTGCCGTAGTGAATCCGGCCTGGCGGCCTGGCAATCAATCCCTAGCTACAGTGTTGACTGAGTGCTAGTTACCTCGATACACTTCAGCTTCAGCAGCTTGGGGCAGGCATGCTTACAGGGGGAAGGTTTGCCATTGCGCGTGCTCTGACTTCCCTGGGTTTAATGAAAACCATCACAGGTTGTTGCCATATCAGAGAAACCTTCGAATTTCCTTCTCGCTAAAGGGATAACCACAGACTCTGCAGCAAATGCCGAGGCACGTCCTGAATCCTCTTTCTCTTTTCGAGGAGGGCAAAAACAGGCACATTAGTTTCGCTGGTTTCACCCACCCCGTTTCATCTTTCTCAGTCGGGTGGCATTGAAGAGTGAGAGAGAGCCGTTTTTAATGGATGTTTTCCCGGGGACTCCATGTTTCCCGGGCTGCGAGGCCTCGTGCTTCTCTGCATAAATCTGATAGAGCCCAGATCATCCTCCAGTTAACATATCGAGACATGTCCCCGGGGATGAAGCGCTCTCCTGTGTTTGTCGAAGACCCCTGCATCAGGTGGTGGCTGACGTCAAGTGTACGAGAGACTACTGCGCCCGTCAGACCCAGGTGTATTAAACCAGGCGAGAAGTATTGATGCCTCCAGGCTAGCGAGGCCCGGGTACTGCCAAACCCCCTCCCCGGCATCCTGTCCTCTTTCACCCGGCGCGACTCAGCCATCTCTCTCCCTGCTTAACCCGCCCGGACTCGCCGCGGGGTCGTAGATCACACAAAGCTGAGATCGATGTCGGAGACATATTCGCTAACCGAGAGCCGACATCCGCGTTAATCTCGACGTATTTCATGGTGACCGCACACCGCCAGTCTCCACGGTTGCCAAGGTGATGGAGGTGTTTATAACATGTCCATCGGTTTAACACTGGACTTATCATTGGTGCTCCTCTGGACTTGATGAATGGCGAGGATAAAAGCCCTGAACCCTTTTACCTAGCTCATTTATCAAGGTGGCTGAGATCATGATGAATGTGTTCTGTATGCGTGTTCCCGGCAATAGGCACCTGGGTCCCTGTCAACGCATTTCCATATTCAGGTTGGAATTGTTGTTCTATTTTCTCTCGACAAGCGTCAGGAAGCTTGATTCGGCGGCTGAAAATGAAGTTTACTTGCGTTGGCGTGTTTTCTTCTCTTCCGAGAGAAGCTCTCAATCTGAATAAGCGAGGAATCTGTCGGTGGGAAGGAAGTGCTTCATTCATCGCTAGTTTGATTTCTGCCGAGATGTACTCAGCTCGCTCAATCACTCCTCCTTAACTACGACAAATTAAATATGAAAATACCCGTCAAGCGTCCGAATCTAATTATACGCGCCTATCTCATCTTTCTTCACTGAGTTACCCCAAAAGTGAGCACACAAAGACCATAAAATGAGACTTGTTTGGGGCGGATCGACTTTTGAATTGCTCACACAGCAGAACAAAATCGGGGGTTTCTCCTGAATGCGAATAGCCGACAAGAGACCCGTATATACTTATATTTAGAAGCAGGGTATGGAACATTACTGTTTTTAACACAAAACAGCGACAATTTCCTCATCAGCATTCTGCGCAGTAACAGTTCTGTCATCGCCTCTCAGCTTATCCTGACCACAAGGATATCTCTTTTGTTGCTGCTCCCCAGCACAATGTATTAAAATGACTTACTCGACGGTATATTGCCATGAACCGAATAGGAGATGAGCTACTCGGTGTCAATGTGCAGTTTTATGGTGGTTACGCATCCCAATGGATTCCATGATGTACCTCAGTTCGGCACTTGTAGGGTTTGCAATCTATCACAAAATTTACAATTCTACCGGTGCCCTTGACAATAACCTAGCTACAACAAGAAGTCAAAACAGCTGTGGAATTGTACAATTCTCTATCGTCACGTCTTTCATTTAAGCCCCAGACAGGCAATTCCCCAGACAAAAGAGTCGATATTTTGCCTCCAAATGGACGCACTTCAATTAGTGCATCAGTTTAGAAATTGCTCATTACGACACTTCTTCTTACCGGCTTTATGACGCAATTAGATAACAACATTAAGATATTGACGATTCGTCCTCACCAGACGTGATATTTATGTCGGAACTTGCACTAAACGAGACATTATTCTGACGAGTAAACAGAGGACTACAGACTTGATCCCCTGGCTGGATTCCATGATTAAACGCTCGAGTAAGTTTATCATCTCCGAGGAAACTATCTCGTTTCGGTTGTCTCGGGTATCAATGCAGTAAGTGCGGCACGGACCTCCAGGGACATTAATCTCCACTACGCCGAGCGGTCATCGAGTAAAATAAGCAGCGCAGTTGACAATGTCGGCATTGTCGCCGGGAAACCAAGGAATAAATTCATTTTAGTCAGATTAGGAGCGGAATTGCCCCGCGTTTTTCCGTTTACAGACTAGGCTTGTTTGTTTGTTTGCTTGTTCCCCAGGCTTCCTGTCTTTAACTTCCACACAGCCGCCGAGCTAAGACGAGCGAGTGGCGAATTGCGAGCCATTGTTCCGCGGTGGTTGTTGGGGTTATTTTCAAACTTTAAATGTGGCTTCAGGAGACGAGGTAGAACCATTGTTTTTGTCCTCCACGTTTGTCCTGACGTGTTGAATGTTAATGCGTCCCACAGGAACGTGTACTGCGGGCAGATTTCTCTCACCACCAATTCCCCATGTCATCATTAACCTATGCATGTGCTAATGTTACTGTTACTCAAAGGCTAGGCGGGATATATAGCATAAAAGGGATGTAAATTTGGAAGACGACATTAGTAATTCTACACGATGATATTCATTATCCCAAGAAACACACATGAACGCAATTGTCAGAAAAGATGTACCCGTGCAAACCAGGACACCACCATGGTATGGCTAAAATGATTGATTTATGTAACGAGACACATGGGTTATTAGGATTTCGATTAACACTGTGCTTACATTAAGCGTGTCAAACAATTGTATGTCTTCTACGCTCTCTTTGGTATGCATGGATTTATTCATGTTATAAAGAGAATATGTGTGACTTGTGCCTCTTTTGTCGCGACTGAATAATCTTGGTTGTACACACTGCCTCCAGAATCACCGTCTCGGGGCATCCCGTTCGACGATCGTCTGCTTTCGGTATAAAGGCGGAGTAAAATGCAGCTCCTTACCCTGACCTTCACAGAAGGTTCACCCCTATCAAATTCTAATCACACGCTAATCGCTGAAGCTTTCCATCTTCTGCTTCCGCGGTGTCATAACATGTCGTATTATCATTCGTTACCGCCATAACTGTAGACAGAGAGCCTATTAATTTAACTTCGGAATTCATATTCATAGAGCAATCATTTGTTTGGCTTTTATTACCTCATGCTTATGGTTGGCTAAGTTCTGAGGCTGAAGAAAGTCTGATTACTAAGCCTTGCACGTGTGAGGTCGGGGCTGCCCAGGGCACAACCCCTCAGCTCCTAGGTAGTACCCTGGCGGGCTGGGAATTATCACCACGACATGCCTTTCCTCGGGCCACATCCCTGGGGGACATTCTCAGGGGGTGCCATAGCAGCCTGATCACGGAAATAACACGAACCCTTTACTGGGCGGGGGTAATGGACAAATTGGTTCGACTCGAAAGCGCGGTGCCTGTCTGAATGTCTCAAATATGGCGGACAAGCGACCATTACTCGCTCGTGCAATCTACCTTTGTCCGAGCTTAATTTAGCACAGGTCCGATTTAGGAGGGATTCTGGTGATTTGTGTGAGCTGTGTTTATCTCTAGGGCAGCATGCTGACATGACGCTCAAAACGTAATGATGAAGACGACGCGAGCTCGCACGCCATCCAAAGATGATCGATCGGTGAGATTGACAAATCGCCATGTTCACCACCGAGGCCCCACTCGTTTAAATTGACCGCCGCCAAATTATCGAGCCGCCGCGCAGTGATCCCGAGAACGGTGGCGCAAATGGAAATACATTAATGATGATTCGGGGTGTTCTCAGTGAAAATGTAATGAGCCCTGATCAAAGGCCGTCCCTGGCGTGCCCTGTCTCAGCAACCCTCTTTGTGTCGGCATTCTCTCTGCTGATGGTCGGCTGCTTCGCTTTCATTCCTCAGGTGATGTTTGAGGGCCTCTGGGGCTCCTGCTGATCCGAGCCGGCTTAACGAGGCTTAGTCTTTCTCCACCGCCTCCTTCCAGGGGAGGATATTAAATAAAATCACTCATCCCCCCTCCTACGTCGCGCTAATCACCGAGCGCCATCGGCTTGTCGGCTACGTTATCCTACCACCGCTAACTTTGTGTTAATCAAGCCTTTCTCACTCCACCGTGATACGCGCTGATAATTGAGAAATCATTATGGTGATCGGTCTTGATTAAGGAGTGATTTAGGTATTTTGCTGCTGTATCCATATCGTGCGGCTTGGTAAGCCATAATCAAGGAAAAGAAAGCTCTGCAAGAGGCGATACAATAGAGCCTAGTCAGCAGTTTCCCTCGTGACATTTTACGAGTATATCGTGGCTTGTAAGTATCGCATGCTGTGACTCAAAGGATAAAACACTTTTCACAAGGAGACAGCTGAGGCTAAAGTATCATTGGCATGCAATCTGTGCCCTATGTAACCTGAATATACCTCGCAAAATGGCACTTACAAGCTCCACCGTTACGGTAGCAATAACATCTAAAAGTAGCAAGCGCACATTAGGAGGAGACTGGATTGAGCGATTTAGGTCAGCGTTTGCTCGCATATCGAGACGGAGGAATATCTATCGCGGTAGAATAGACGTCTGAACGGGCAGATGATAACCTCGGTGATTCAAATCAAGATTTATCTGAGGATCGGGGTTGATGGTCGCTGACCCCTGTGATTGATGAAGTCAAGGAGTCCTTAGCGCTACTTCGCGTCTTCTGCTTCGGCCGCTGCCAGCGACAACATGAGTTATGCAATACTGATGGTGAAAACATCCGCTACACATTAATCAGACTGGTAAACGTGTAAACAATAATCTCCCCCCGGCGATTACAGTGTTTATAAGCGTTATCCGGATCTGAAATATCGATGCGCGGATCGACAGTGTGGTTTCTGTGAATCAATGGACTTTTGATGTTGGGCGATGGATACTTATTTTGTCAACAGTAAGAGCATTGTTATTTTGTGAGTGTCCGAGTTGTGCAACATTCATTCTTCTTTGGCACATTCTTTAGTTCAATCCATGTATATGGGTATCAATCGCACCTCTTAATTGGTGAAGGTAGATCGAAGCCCATGCACCATGTACTTCTACCCCATAGTAGAACAGTGCTACTCTAATT
>JAXGGS010526474.1:0-10897 GCA_035585475.1 Armandia brevis | reverse complement strand
AGAATTGAACAATAATACAGCGATTGTTAAACATGTGCAGAACTCATTACTAGATGTAGTATTTGTTTGGTGAGAAAGAACGGTTTCGCAAATATGTTAAAGATAACTGGCTTCTAATTCAATGTTTCGTTTTGTATTGCTATCAAATTATTACACCTGATACAATGAAGATACTAATTCAGCAGTTTGATTAATAAGCAAGAACAAGTACGTGATTTGACATATTTATCAGAAGATCCTTTGCATCTGCCTTAAACTGCATGAATCTTCACAGTCTTCTCCACTCTCTCCTGCCTATGCGTGAATCTCCTGTAGTTCAACTCCGGCGTGATTCTGAACAGTCAGATTTCTCGGCTGTTCCACTAACTCGCCCACCCCCTCATTTCTCTCTGCGGTGTTTTTAATCTGTGCAAGCTTAGACATTGCCCACACAGGGGGGTACCAGCAGCAAATAGACAGGCAATAACCAGTGATGTACAACCTGGCGATGGAAATGATAATAATATCAACAAACAATAAATAAATACTATCAATAACAATTACAGTATCAACAATGTTTTTCGGCAGGAGAAAAGAACGAGATAAAAAAGGCATGTAATCAGATAAGTAGCTATTTAAACCATTAGTATTTGACAGGTTTAAAACTGCCATAATTAATTTGAGTCGCAGTAGACAAAGATACATATCCATTTTACAAGTAAAATTATATCATCGTTTTTATTATATTGCTTTATTATTACATCTATATATATATCAGTGTATTGTTTATTGCTGTTTAGGTGTAACATCATGCATTACAAATTCAATTCAATTTCAATTTATAATATGTTTATTAACCCTGTTCATACAGCAGAAGTAAAGCGGTGCCCGACATTTTGAATATTAATATTGGTGCCTAAAGCCCGTGGAATTATATTATACCTAACCTGTTGACGAATCCCTCTGAGAAGACGGGGTCCCGCTCGTATTTCGGGTTAAACTGAGTGGAGTAGTACGGATGTGGTTTGTGGGCCGCCGTGTCCACATGGAAGGCGCCCTCCCAGGACATGCCCCGGGACACGCCCCTGTGCCCGCCGCCGCCCACCAGGGACAGCCCCAGCAGGAGGTAGGTGGTCTCGCGGGGAGGCACGTTCAGACTGACGAGGCCCGGCACGATGGAGCCCCCGCGGTCCCGGGCGAGGGTGGTGCGGATAGTGAGGCGGGAGAGGTGGTGGAGGGAGGGCACCGTGTGGAACTGTGAGAGCAGGAAGGAGAGGAGGCCGCTACTGTCCTCCGGGGAGGCTGCTTTTATAGCCAGTAACTTCTGCTCATCTGCTTTCTTCAGCCTATAACTGTAATAACAAATCACAGAGAATATGGAAGCGCATGTTATAATAATAACATGTCGCTTCATTATCATTCTAGGTAATTGAGGGCTACATGATCCTAATTTAAATCTGTTGTATCAAGTTTTCATCGCAAGACATATTAAATTGTAAATCATCATGGGTAATCTAAGCCAATATTTTAATGATACCGGGAGCAATGACCGTAATCATTTCTATATGTGTCATAACTCTTGATACAAGATGGAATATTTCATAGTCGACTTGAAAAGTTCACTTGTTGTGATACTCAACATACCCGGAGTCTAGAAATGTTTCTAGAAACGCCATGCATTCATGTGCTATGATCTCCTTAGATTCCTGCGTCGTCATCATCCGCATCATTCTCTTCATCAGACTCAAGATGTTTGGGAGTACAGCATCCGAACACATGGCACCATACCTCATATTATAAGAAATTAATACCACATCTCAACACATGGCACCATATCTAATAAAATCAACAATAATACAGCATCCGAGCACATTACAGCATATCTAATAATATCAACAATAATACTGCAACCGAACACATGGCACCATATCTAATAATATCAACAATAATACAGCATCCGAGCACATTACAGCATATCTAATAATATCAACAATAATACAGCATCCGAACACATGGCACCATATCTAGTATTATAAATTATTACAGCATCCGAGCACATGGCACCATATCTAATAATATCAACAATAATACAGCATCCGAGCACATGGCACCATATCTAATAATATCAACAATACTACAGCATCCGAACACATCGCACCATATCTAATAATATAAAATTAATACCACATTCTAGCACATGACACGGCATCTAATAATATCAAACATGATACCACACTCTAGCACATGACACGGCATCTAATAATATCAAACATGATGCCGCATCCGAACACATGGTGCGGTATCTTATAAATTGACAGTGGCAGGTCACATAGCAGGACTTGTTTATAGTCTTCACTAGCAGACAAACCTCTGTTCTATGGGACTATATAGAGACTATTATAGATTAGCTGCTTACTGATTCGGACTGTAGCCATGTTGTAACAGAAGAACCCCTGTTCTTGGCTGTGAGAATATTATAGATAACTTGAGTAAGTTACAAGGGCGCCTAGCTAAGTCGAGCGGCATTCGGTCAGTGCTTCCAGAATGAGTCGACTGAAACATGTCCAAAGCGTCTCTGTAAAAAACCCAGAAATATATCGATCGAAACGAGTATTATAACCAACAAACGTTAATTATAATGTATGTAAACATGTTGGTATGATATTACTGGAGTTCTTTCTAATTTTAGACACACCAAAATATAGAATTGAAAGTTAAATTCAGTAAATAGTGTGTGGTTTTGCCAAATAATAAATCATATTATTCATGAACATAATCTTCATTTAAAATGGAATCTGTTTATAGATAGTATGACTCTTATTAGATATCAGAATAGAGCGTACACGGTATGACATGCGATACAGCTACATGTTTCACTGGGCTGCGGTTACCAGGTACTGATGATTTCCGCATATTTAATTTAAAATCGCGTATACCTACTTTGGACAGAGAAGAGACAGAAACTTGAGCTTGCATCCCGCCAGTAGTAGGGCGTGCACGATATCGTGACTTCCCAGACACACCGGGTGCACCAGAGCCGACTCGCCTTTAGCCAGCTGATTCACGTCACAATCTGTAAAGTGGAAACTGAGTATCTCAATATTCAACAATTCATCAGTGAAAACAAATGGCCGAAGGTAATTCGCAGTAATTAGGTGGCCAGAGTCGAATCGATGTCATCAACAGTAGGAAGAATGACGATGACGCTTATGTAGTATGATATTTCGTGGTAGATGTTTGCCCCGCTTTCATTTATGCGGTAAGCTGCTTATCACAAAACATATACAGTGCGGTGGGCAGGCGTATATTAAACGACTACATCTGAGAAGAGGACTAATACATAAGCGTATATATATTGAATACGATCTTTAATTATGAAGTTGAAACCAACCGAAAGAGCAGCCCCTGTTGCAATTGTTTAGTATATATGGAGCTGTTAACATGGGCGTCGTTTTGACGTAACTGTTAAACGTAGAGCCAAGCTTAGATAACTTAACACATATATTCAAAGGCATTTTCATTAGTAACTCAATAGTTAAGGTTATTAGGGCACATATTTATACTTTGCTTACACCACATTGCCAAACGTGTTCGTCAACAAATATTATACAAATCGTGCAACAATGTAATGCAGATATTCCTAGATATAAATATAATTAACTGAATTGATAATGCCGATGCAAATTCAGACATATTACAGGTTCAGTTGAAGGTTGTAATCATGATTTGTCTCGCAAGTGAAAACAGATTCGACGGGGAAGAAAGGTGAATCAACTCATAGACAATAATATATGTCACATTCTACGTTCTACATTTATAGCTTCGGACAGAACTGGTTAAACTTACTTTTTTCCACGAGTAGGTTGAGACAGAGAGGGTGCCTTGACCAGGCAGCGACGTGCAGGAGAGATAGGTCATTATCTGCTTTCTGGTTAACATCCCCACCATAGGTCAGCAGTACCGATAAGCACTCAACTGAGCCCAGGCTTAAAATAACATTTCATTTAATCATATATCACATCCCCACCGTTGTTCAGCTGTACCGACAAATACTCAACTGATCCCAAGCTAAAAGATAACTAACATTAATTTATATATCACATTTTCACCGTGGTTCAGCAGTACCTACAAGCACTTAACTGAGCCTAGGCTTAAAATATAATAACATTTATTTTAATCATATGACACATTTCTACAAGACGTCAGCAATAATAACAAGCACTTGAATGATCCCAGACTTCGACAACATTAAACAACTTTAATCGCATATCACATATGCACCGTAGTTCAGCTGTATCAACAAACACTCAACTGAGCCCTGACAAAATTAGAATTGCATATAATTTAATCACTTCTCCATAATGGACGAGCAGTATAATCATCTATCAGATTTCTGGCTTAAAACATGAATATATTACAGGCATAAATAAACAAGTATGAACATTTGACGGTCCTAAATATGCCACAATAATATGCGCAGGGTGATTGTATAACTATACTTTCAATAATTAGGTATTTTCGTATATCAACTTTATCATCAACATTGACCTTATCTTAACAAGCTCTTATTAGGGTGATACACGCCGGCTCCTTCAGTGCCATATCATGCCATGTAACTATTAGCGTTCGGCATTACCGCCTTGTTTAGTTAAATGTTCATCCTCCCAGACGGTGTGGCATTAGCGAATTGGCAAATGATATGTCTGAGAAAGTGACACCATTTGTATCGTGCATCGTGATAACACGTGACTACACGTGACTACACGTGACTACACGTGACTACACTTGACTACACGTGACTACACGTGACTCCACGAGACTCCACGTGACTACACGTGATTAGATTCACACTGATGAAGACAACAACAATGAGACAAAATGAGACACAAAGTCATCTTTGTCTGCACTAAGCAGCAGTCCCATAGATAACTCACACTAGCTAGGTGGGATATTTATTTATGACACTCCACTACCAGGTGATAGTCACAAGTGATTCCCCTGACAAAAATAAAGGTGAGCCCCCCAGAGACTAAAGTAGAGTGCCCCGGGCGTTTGATTTTAGGAACGTTGTTCCCCACTCACGTGATTCAGAGTTAGAGGAGAAGAGTCCAAATTTCATGATGAGAACATGCAGTGTCGATTAAGACCTCCAGTATTCATTATTTGGAGTTATTTCCCATAGCGAAATTAAATATAGTACACGTACCTGCAAGCTTCATGCACAGCTGTCCAACTTAGTTTCGTCCTGTCTCTCCATGGACCTGTGGAGAGTCGAGGATCATTGTATCGATCATCACATGACAGAGTAGTACAGTTTTATGATGAACAGAAATATAAACGTACAGTTTTGTACCTAGCATCAGATTTTAGCCAATATCATTGTAGGTATTCATAATGAATTATAGACTGATCGCAATATGAATATCACAATTTGTTTTGGATAGAGATTTTGTATTTGTTGTTATTAAGAGGCTCTTATTAACATGTAAGCGTCGACGACACTTGATATATCCCACCTGTATATTTATAGCACATTGTATTCGGGCTAGCGCCATGTTGTAACAGAATGGTAACCATGGTAACATCGCTGTTCATGACAGCTATAAGCAGCGGCGTCCTTCCGTGATGGATCTCCTCCAAGTCCTCCTTCTGTATTATGTGATGGGTGTGATGGTGGTGATGGTTTCCATGGTTACCGTTGTCATGGTAACCATCAGCAGTACGACATGTCTTTCCGTGGTTATCATGGTTTTGTTTCTTGTCGTTGTCATGTAGCCCGTGGTTGTCATGGTGAACGTGGTTGTCATGACGATGCTTGTCGCCGTTGCCATGGTGATCATGATTGCAAAGGAGTTGTTTCGCGTCGTTGCCATGTAGTCCGTGGTTGCCACGGGCACCAAGCATGACCAGAGTGTTTTGTTGCAGGTCCTTGAACGCCTCCCTCACGGCGTCTATGTCTCCAGCATCCACATGCTTGTGTAACCACGGAGATTGGTGGGCAGGAGCTGCGTAGTTTATGTTACCCATTCTCCAGATTCTAGTTTCTCACATGGCATTCGCTCTATCCTCCTATCAAAACTGCATATAAATGAGCACATGCAAATTTACTTGACTAGTTTAATAGTTCTGGGAACCTTAACGTTAAACTTTAATAGCATAGATACTAAATTAGAGGAAGCTATCATGTCTGTCAACACAGTTCAATAGTCTATCATTGTTCAAGGTAATTTCATGAAGAAATGTAGTATCAATCTTGTTGAATGATTACTATGGCATATTCTGGCACGATTAAAGGCAATTCAATGAAACATTTGTTAACACAATAATTAAAGTGTATCGAGGTCCTAAGGCGTCCAGATACTTGTATCGACATATATAATGAAGTGGAATTCTGACATATATAATATATACCTTTCCAGCGGACATATTGGCGTATTCAGACTCGCAGTGATGTCTCCTCCTCCGACAGTGAGATGCTCTGCATTGAGCAGACATTTATCACGACACCACACGCATATACCTACATATATCATGTGACATGCTCGCGTGTGCTGTGCCCGAATACTACACCACGTGCGCTCGGCAAACAGGTAAAATTCACAGCTACACCACAAGATACGCCGAAAGTTTAAATCAAGCGCGTTTAACCATATAACACCGATAACATCTGCGAAAATGAACAGCTATCATATATAAATGCACCGAATACTAGTTAACACGACCTTAAAGCCAACCGAGAATCATAAAATAATAAAAGCACCGGTGTTTGTAATAATACAACACCTAAATAAAATAACGTGGGAATCAAGAAAGTAAAGTAGACCAAATCACACCACAAATTTGTCATACAAAATATCGCTCAAGACGTGTTTATGTTCACATACATGAGCGTGTTCCTTCTCATTTATTCGCATATAGCCTTAGGATCGGTCACTTGTCATTCTCTCTCCGACAATACCTGAGCGACAAACAAATGTAAACACCTGTAGGATGAATATATATATATCTGATGTTAAGGCGCAATCTAACATCACTGAGTGACTGATTCTACGCTGTCGTCGACGATTGATAGACAAACCACATCCATATCTAGGCCACAGTAATTAATCAATGATAACATCATAAGACAGATGTAAATAACAATAACATAGTATCAAGCTTTGTACTTTAATGTTTACACTGATAACCTGCCTGGTAATACTCATTAATGCTTATTACATTCCCCTTAATGATCAGAATTAATTGTGACAAATGACACTTCTAAGTCGGTATCCAACAAAGTCCAAATTATTTGTACAAGATTATAATAAACTTAGCTCGGATCGCAGGAGAAAGCTGTGGCTCTGTGTTTCTGTCATAGGTCAAATCAGCCAAATTCTATCCTCAGTGTAGCCGTGTCTACAGGAGACAGAAGTGGCTAGAAACTGATCTTTCGAAGAATCTGCGAGTTTAATTCACATTTAGCATCGAGGTATACTGAAACAAACCGAAGTAAGTAAGCATAAGCGTCATCCCTTTAGCTTTGTATAATCAATGGTACTATAGATTGGGCGCTCGAATCTATTGGGAACTCTCCAATCGTATCTCTTGGTGACAACTTTGAGGGAGAAATGTAAAATCGTAGTAACTTTTACATTCTGAACAGATACGGAATGTCCCGCTTATATATTCTACACGAACTCGTTTCTAAGTTTGACCTATAAGATTAATCACTCGTTTTATTAGAGTGAACTATCATGCAATAAAACCTGTACACTGTAGATGAATTCCTTAAATACAAGCTAGTAATAACACCTTCTACATGAATGCTAACACGGGTGTTATGTTGATGATTGTAGAGAGATGGGATACAGCGGTACCGAGGATGTGGAGGACGGGATGGAGAAAGGAACACCTGTGAACATCACCAAGGTGATGATTATCGGCAGTATCTCTGTGCTCGCTCTCGGACTGGTCACGTGGGGAGCAGTGGAGCTCGGCATGCAAAACGAGGAGCGTATGTAAAATAAACTCACGTGTCTTTTATTTGCATATATCGCTGATATATACATGTACATGTACGTCGTTTCGAGATTTGATATCAATATGATTTCAAACCGCATTAACAGTAGCTGATTGATATAACACGCACATGAACTGGGCAGCAAGCTTAAAAACGTGTTATGTCAGGAGAGAGGGAAGGGGTGGGCTGGGCGCAGCGACGCAGCCGTTGCTATGGTAACAAATGTAGGCTACGGTAACGGATATACACATGGTTAACCTTTTTATCAGCCTTTTATTTACCTGCCGAACGTAATGTTTCACGTCACCAGTGCTTAGACAGGTGTCCCCAGGTTGTGTTCAACTGAGGGGGTATGTACTAGTCATCCACTCGGAGGGACGGGAATGCACGTATCAATTGTCGTTATGTGCCGACAAGAGGTGGATGCTATGAGAATAAGAAACCTTCCAGTAATTACACTCGTGAATGAGCATTTCATAGTAATACTGACGCTTTCTATAAGTGTGTCGGCCCGTCAATCAGTATGTTAGCGTACCTCTGTATCGTAACATATTGAGAAACTGAAAACATCCATTATCAAGCGATACTTTTTGCGGGCTTCCTTGTAAAATTCTATGAGCAATAATTGGCCGGAGTAGTAGAGAGATTCTGAACGAAAGCCCCGTGTTAAGCCGCTTTAATATGACGATGCTGTATGATTCAGTCACGGTAAAGCAGTCTAGCTTAAGGTACGTTGTGATTGACATACAACTATATATGTTAAGTAGGTCATCATATTGATACTTATAACCCAATAATCATGTTTGACACACCTCTCCACAATCACTCATAGATCTTTATCAATGGTTAATAGCAGCGGTGACATATTTATGGCAGCTCGACATGCGATGAAAATACACGTACGTGAGTCTACATATCACGACCTATCAACAATCGGGCTTTATATACGACTATTACTGCATGATACGTGAATATGGATGGATAAGATATATTACCATCATATAATAAAAAAATCCTGAATTGTATGAACCAATGCGCCGTAGCGTTACGATATCGATCCGGCTGGGAGTTATACTTCGATTACATTTATATATATATATATCACCTTTGTGTATTCAATAGCACCTTTATTCCGATGAGCAAAAAACTAAAATACTTATAAAACGGAATTGATTGATATTCAGGATGATTCATAGACTATTTATGGGAAATCGGACGTATTTAACTAGGGTTTCATTAAGCGGAGCGAACTGCTGGCGCTTTCTCTACGAGTACCTATTCACGGAACAGTTACATCATGGTTGTGTTAGTCCCACGAGTATAGGGCTGTAAAAACGAATCGCAGCAGCTTAAGATGGACGATCTTGTCCGCTTGTTTACTTGATTATCGTGTTTCTGTTTATTCCAGCTGGCTCCTGGCCGACCATACCAACCTTATTTCCACCTGATACCCCGCCAACAACAACCACAACCCAAACTACCACACCGACACAGCCAACAACAACCATCACACCCACACCGATAGGTAAGTGCAATTATTAATCAATAACTAAAATCCAGTGTTTAATTATAACGGAGCATCTTCGTGTATGCTGAAACATTCATATTTGATATAGACTTATGTATATTGTATTATAAATTAAGTAATATTTCTTCTACTCAAGATCCATTTACATATTAAGCTTCTTGGTCTATATCGAATTCCGAATCATAATATGAGTGCTCTACCTTTATATTGTAACTTAGTCATGTTATTATATGATATTGATATGATTGAGATTGCTTGTTTCCCAGTACCGGACTGTGAGGGGATCTGCTACCGTGTCGGTCGGAGTATCAAGGACATTACTGGAGCTCCCGTGGAGAGCATATTGGTCAGTGCACAAAAGTGGCATATAGATAAAGTTGTTTATGTCGTGTGGCTTGTCTGCAAATGGCATTATTTATTTCCCTATTATGTTCAATATACAATATCAAATAAGAAATCACATTCCTCAGTCTCCTCCCAAATAGTCATCGTAAAATACGCCCAGCAAAGGTCGCATGCACAACAACTGTCACAATCACTTTGACGCCATGTTCTGCACTATGCGTTACATGTCTGATTTATCTGATATTGTATTGAAGGTTATGGTTTTCATGGAATACTGAATATATGGATACAGTTCTTGGTGGTAAAGTCTGTCTTGCTCTAATTTCAGTATGGGTATGCAGACCCGGGTTTGGACGCCAGAGGAATTCACACACGTATCTTCTCTCGTACTTTTATATTCGAGCACAAGGGCACAGGGAAGAGGGTCGTCTTCGTGGCAACTGAGCTAACGATGATCTCAGAGACACTGCATAAAGTGGTAAGTGTTTTAGTAACTACGATCTCAGAAACACTGCATAAAGTGGTAAGTGTTTTAGTAACGATGATCTCAGAGACACTGCATAAAGTGGTAAGTATTTTAGTAACGATGATCTCAGAGACACTCCATACAGTGGTAAGTGTTTTAGTAACTACGATCTCAGAGGCACTGCATGAAGTGGTAAGTGTTTTAGTAACTACAATCTCAGAGACACTGCATAAAGTGGTAGGTGTTTTAGAAACGTGGATCTCAGACACTGCATAAAGTGGTAGGTGTTTTAGAAACGTGGATCTCAGAGACACTGCATAAAGTGGTAAGTGTTTTAGTAACTACAATCTCAGAGACACTGCATGAAGTGGTAAGTATTTTAGTAACGATGATCTCAGAGACACTCCATACAGTGGTAAGTGTTTTAGTAACAATGATCTCAGAGACACTGCATGAAGTGGTAAGTGTTTTAGTAAAGATGATCTCAGAGACACTGCAAGAAGTGGTAAGTGTTTTAGTAACGATGATATCAGAGACACTCCATACAGTGGTAAGTGTTTTAGAAACGATGATCTCA
>JAXGGS010526252.1:0-10898 GCA_035585475.1 Armandia brevis | reverse complement strand
TTCTTTATTGTTGTCAATTCATCCTTGAATCTAGTGTTGTATGTAAGTACTGGAACTGAATTCCGAAAACACATTAAGCAACTCATTGGCAAATGTGGAAGAAAGTTACCGAGTAAATGTACCACAACATTTGATCATCAATGAGGAAAACTTATCATAGGAGGAAGGTGATAATTCTGACTACCATTTGTGCTGTTGATATTGGTGTTGCAAAATTGATTGTAATAATTCTTGTTCGCTAGTTGACAAAGACAAGAAAACCTATTCACTCACATTTGTGAATTAAGAAATTTGGGTTATAATAAGTTTGGGTCTTTGTGTAAACCCTAATCAGCTCAGTGCTGTCTGCAATTATTAGATTAAAACAAATATCAATACAATATGATCCATTCTTTGCTTCATAACACTTCTTAACCGAACTTATTAGGGCACCTGTATCTTCTTAATTTCATGTCGCTTTAATGTTATTGCTGTTAAAAATGATTGTAATTTGTATAGCTATAGTAATTTATGTCAAATCATATAACATTGGACGTGATGAAATATATAGACTAAAGCATAAGCAAATTATATATAAGTAAAAAGTAAGTTGTATTTGTTCATGATAACTGTAATGTTACAAAAACCAAATCAATAGATCACGGTATTCTGATTTTGCCTTGTTTGTACGGTAGACCAAAACTGTATCACGCATAATTTATATTAAGAAAGACCAATCACCAATACCCTAAGGAATGTGATCATATGATTTCAGCCACGAAAGTATTAATTTTCAGAAATATTAAATTCATCTAATAAGGCGGTGCGAATTCAACTGAATTATAAGTAAATAATGGTTTTGTAACGCTACATGACTCTATATTTCAGTTTGATAATTGTTAAGTAGTTTGTGGATTGATAGTGGTGATGCGCGGTGAAATACTCGACACTCTTTAAAGGTCTTATGTTTAATGAAGGATCCCTGGTGTTAGGGACTCCTTGTAAGCTAAATTTAGAAAGAAGCGAGATTGGAAGTCTTCAGTTTTGGTAGATCGTATCTTTTTTAACTTGATATTTGTTTTTAACAGATTTATCCAGTTAGTATTGTCGCAACGTGGTAAGTGTTTACCTATTGTAGACCTTTTATAAATATATTCAAAACAGATATTTTATGCCTTGAGCTGCGCTTGGCCTGTTTTCTATCAACTTTGATCTCAATGAAAACTTATCGTTATCCAAACCTGTATGTTCATGTTAATTACTCTTGTTTTAAAGTTTAGCCATAATTCTTTGAGGAAATAAAGATATCTCTTGAAGACCATTGATGGGAACTTCTGATTTCATGATCTCATTGTACGTTCTACTCGCCGAATTAATCTGCTTTAATAAACTCAATTGAGTAAAGACTTTCTCGCAATGTTACAGGCTTAAACAACAGGGTTGTACAAAATGATATGCAAAAAAAAGGCGTGTAAAATCTTTCAAGCATTCAAAATGTATTAAAATAAATCGTTTGCTAATCGATCAATTGGGACATGAATATTTAGGTAATGCTTCTCGTAATTCACAAACGTACGCGCGTGTAGCACAATTCCTTAACACCTGCTCTCTCATTCAAACATTCAGCAAAAGTTGTGTAGTTGTATCTAGC
Source organism: Armandia brevis (assembly GCA_035585475.1). Lineage (NCBI taxonomy): Eukaryota > Metazoa > Annelida > Polychaeta > Opheliidae > Armandia > Armandia brevis. The sequence continues at coordinate 9,268 of JAXGGS010526252.1, read as the reverse complement.
ATTAGACCTCAATTTACCACATCATTTATTGATCATTAAACAAGAAAAGGTGCTAAATTGTCTTCATAGTCACCTCGCCTGCATTGTCACTTAGCAACTAATTTGAGGCTCATTACGATGATATGTGTGCCATGCAAAAGCTTCTTATCTTAAATGGGTAAAGCTACACTTAATTTATTGGGATATATAGTTGCTCCTTGATACCATCCGAACCAATCAATTTTACAGTCGGCATTAATCAGCTGCAGTGATAGTGTTGAACAATAATGTTTATCGACAATCTCTCTATGTTTATTGTTTGACACCTCACCTGATACACCTGAGTGAGCCGCGCCGGACAGATGAATTCTCGACGGATTAACATAATTAGACATAATTTATCTCTGACCGAGTCTGACCCTGAACTAATGAGTCACACTATATGTGTTGAACAATAAAGTTTACTGTGTATGTTTGAGATAATTATTGTTTAACATGTATGCGTCTTTGTTTATGTCGTGATAAGTTTTCCGGTGTTTGTCACAGGGTGGTTGCCGCACCGTGATGTACCTGAGTGACCCGCACTAGTCAGAAGTTACTCCGGGCGGATTATTGTAATTGGCCAGATTGGCAAATTTTTGTTGGATAAGATTTAATCTCCACACCTAAAAGCTTAAAAAACAAAGTGAAATACTCTGTGCACTTGCTCACAGTGAAGTGGAGGTATGTTTTGTTTATTGTCTTCTCACTTTTAAACATTGTGTATGTCATTCACACATTCTGCTTATTTAGCATTAAGTTGCGTTTAGTGTAACTTTATGAAGTTAAACAGCTTGGTCTTACCGGGTTCACGCATTCAAAATCATTTGGTTCAATAGACGAATATTTATATCAAAATATGAGGGTTTACAAATCCGGTTACCCGAACATTGCTATCAAGAGATTGAGCAGAAGGACGTTTGTCAGCAACATGTAAATGCCATGTAAGATCAGTATCACTGTGGAAGTGTGTGGGCATCTAGCTACATGCTGAGTCTCGGCAATTGTTATGTTGTCGGTACAGTCACCGACATCTCCTTGAAATATCATTTGTGTTCGCATATAAATAAAGAATATTAGAAAAACGAAGGGACGTGATGAAAAATATTTTAATGGCAGTGGCTTTCAACTAAGTTAAATAAGATCTGTTTTGTGATGAGGCAAACAAATTTTAAATCAAATTCAATGTTTTCGCCGATAATATTGATATAATTTAAATGGTTCATCCTATCTATCAGCAATTTACACTATTCTTAATACTTTGCTGCAGCTCTGACCTCTTGGGTGTATACATATTAGTGGTCAAGAAAGAGCAGAAGGATTGTTATGTCAAACAAGTTCCACTTGTTTAGAATGTATATTTGTCTGTTGGACTTAAAATTCCCGCTGATCATCTGAAAGTTAGATGAAAAGTGTGTTAGATTAGCAACGTGTGGAAACTGCTTCAGTGAGCACTAATTGAATTGCATATCTTAAGACTAATGGGATAATGAGTATAAGCTGTTTAATGTTAATGAGTTGGCAGGGGGCACGGATATGACTGGACACGGGACCTGAGTGTAGTGTCTGCAGAGGCTGGAATATATCCATTGCACCTAATGCAAGGCCAGTGTTCTAATAAACTTTATCACACAATACCAAATCTGGGCCATTGGCCAAGAATACGACAAGGGGTTCTTGCACTAGTTAGCTCAAATCAGGATTGCGAATAATATTTACTGTTTACAACTATCATGCTATGAAGAATAAATAAAGCCGGAGTTATAATATTTAGTTGAGTAGTGTATGCTTAAAAGGATGTGATTCTACAGATCTGCATTTGCTCATAATGTATGAGCAACTGTTATGTAATGTGGTAATTTCTTAATGGATATAACACAGATTTCCAAAATCTTAGTTGACCTCAAAGTATAAAGTTATACTTAAACCGATGCGTATTATACGAAGGAGCTGGTTGATAGAAATGTGTAATGCTGTAACACACGACGATATATTTATACGGTCTGCCTCCTGTGCTCACCTCATGTACTTCCTCCAGCGCCATTGTTGCCGTCCACACCCACAGCATCACCTCCATCGTGCCCGGGGTCAGCAGCATCACACTGAACAATGCCTGGTAAACCGACCGAGACAGCTGCAGATTCGAAACTTATCATCCAAGAATCATAATCGAACAGGATTTTAGTTTCTAATGTCATATTAGAAATACGGTGAGAGCGCGATTCAATGCAATCTTGGTTTATTGTAAATCCAGTCATATCTACAACAAAATATCCAATTTATTGCGACCCCAATTTCATGCAATTTCATTGAGTGTAATCCATACACTACATTACAGGGGGTTTCATAGTATAGAGTTTGGATAATGGTAAAATCACTTGAACTCATAACTCATGAAACATCTTGTACTATCATTATTGACAATTTCAAAGCATAGTATGAATGTAAATAATTTCGGTAACGCTAAATTGGTTGATAAGATTTTCCCGCCTTTTTTTGGTACCGTAGTTTCGGAGGGTTTTAAAGCATACATTCTTGTACGTATGTGAAAATTAACATGTCCATCACTGAACTAATCATGATCAGTTGGACATCGTCCCCTAACTAAGAGCACCACGACCCGAACAGAGTCAAACCCGTTCCTGGGATCAAAATATGCAGATGGGGCCTTATCTGGGGTCCTGGCACAGGGAGCGCTATTACCTGTCACGGTCCGCTATTGGGGCTATGCCCAGCCCGGGGTTGGGGGTTGGGGCGGTAGATGGTGCGTTTTGGTTTTTTTTTTTATGGCGAGAGTTTTGGCTGTGCGGGTGGCCCTTTTTTTTTTGGGGGGGGGGAATTTAAAAAAAAGGATATTTGGGGGGTTTTCCAGACGTGGGCGGCGTCTGAGAAGCATTTTATTAATTTTATATGGCCTTAGATATTATGCTTCTGCATACACTGGAAGGTTTATAAAAAACCTTATGCAACGTTTGCTCAGCGTTTTATTCCAGGACTAAGACTAATGTTAATAATTAACCCCACACAAACATTCAGAAAAGGTTGTTTAAATTCCTTTGGTAAACTTTGTAGAGAACCCTTGGAGAACGTTCAGAGAACGTTGTGTCAGGATTAGTAAATAACCGTCCATTACCAACCTTCAGGGAACGTTTGCTGAAGGTTCTCTCAAGGTCCATCGATATCCAACCCCCAGGGAACGTTTGCTGAAGGTTCTCTCAAGGTCCATCGATATCCAACCCCCAGGGAACGTTTGCTCAAGGTTCTCTAAAGGTCCGTCGATTCCAAACCGTCGGATAACCCCGAGCGAAGGTTGGCGAACATTCGGTGTTACCTGGGAATGCAGTAGTTCATCAAAAGTATTTATCATTACACTATATTAGAATATTGGAGAGTTTGAGATTGCACAGTAGTAAGATTAACTTTGTTATTTATTCTAGATCATTTGTTTGTTTTGAAAGTTGTTGCATGTACATGTCGTGAAGTTTGTATTGAAAAGGTTCTGCAACTGTGATATTTTTGTATTCATTTCAGTTAAATCGTAATAAAGGGATTTATAGTCAAATCAAGAAGCTATTGTCCATACGCGTAATAACACAAAATCATCGAATTATGTTCCTGTTGGATTATAATTTCATCCAGTTTATTTTCCAATACGGTAAATGCCACTCTCATTGCCCACGAGGTCAATTTGAACCAGTCCAAAAAATGCAATAAACTGTACCGAATTCAAGCGGCACATATCGTCAGTATATATTTCACCCCCTGATCATATGCACCATAAGCGTCTTATCTGTCTAGATTAATCCACAATACAAGTCCTCGAACAGTGTCCTTATCGTTAACTTTGAAATAGATCTTAGTATACAAATAGTACACATATTGTTGATATTCCCCTTCAGAGTGTCAAGTGTTGGATTGTGAGATGTGTGGATTATGTATAGTAAATGGGTGTACGCATTTCCTGTCAAACAGTGTATCCATGTATACCAAGGTAAATGTAAGCTCTACATATGGTCGTACATCTTTGTAAAGGGACTGAGACACAGGATAATTTGGGAAGGAAATTGTATAATGTATGATACTCGGCATGTAATATACTACAACGCTTGACTGTGTTTTATTTTAATCATATTATAAGTAGATATGACCCCTGATTTATAACTGATAGCAGGGCATGCGGACTTCAGCATCCTTTATAAATGGTCATGTCAACTCTACGTATACATCATAAATGGGTAACTTTTCCTATTGCCGGCAATAAATAAAAATATCAACAGTAATTATAGCCAAGGAATGTTTATTTATGCTTATTTGTGCCTGTGTTTAATGAACCCATATTCAACTGCTTGCCTCCTTGTATTTGTGCGTGCTTAAAACATTGATGTATCACAATTATTACTATCATATTTTCTAGTTAAGCCCTTATTGATTTGGCTGGAAGGAATTCTGTGGATTTGATATAGACATTGTGATTTGTGAAACTCTATAACGGATAATTATGACGCATGTGAAATTTCACAGTAACCATGGAGACCATGTGCTGCTCTCCGAGGACCAGAGAACTGCAGAAACCGAATCGGGTTTTTATTCTGTGTTATTTACGGAGAGACCGGTACGGCCTGGTGAGATTTCCACGTTTAGAGTGGAGCGTGGGGTAGGTCAGTTGTGTACAATAGATAGTTTTATCCAAAGAATCAAATGGTTTTGAATCATGTTGTGGTTGTTTCGTGTTTTACCTGTATATAACCTGAGATATTACAGCTGATGTTGATATTTGTATGTGCAGCATAGCCCAGCTATTGTGGGAGTGACATGGTGTGATCCTAACTCAATCAGCGACATGCCTCCGTTTGCTGGGCGTTGCCTCCACCAGTCCAGGATATTATGGGGTCCTTTCCTCTGTATCGACGGTAAGGAGGTGGGGGATTGTCCGAATCGGGATCTGTCGCCAGGAGACACCATGGGTTTATCTTGGGAAGCTGGCCGGCTGATTCGGTACTATAACGGAGATGTGGACTTTGTGTGGCAGGTGGAAATACCAGACCTAGGACATATGTGGGGAGTAGTGGAGATGTGGGGCATTCAGCAACTCTCCGTATATACCGGAGATTAGCTGCAGGGAAGATGCTAACCCGAGTACGGATGTGGAGAGTTATAGCTTTGGCAATATTCAATGTGAATAAACTAAAAATGTTGACGATTATTTTTGACAAACTCAATTTCTTGACACATTGTATAATTATGATAGTATATTGTAGTTATTAATATTTTAAAAGTATTTCTATCGATATTCTATTTTATTAGAGTAAACACAACGTATGTGCAGTCCCAGTATTCATGTTTCACTATTGTGATTAACCTAGTTGGTAACTTGATCTACAGTCGGTCAATCACTTGCACATTGTTAGTTTATTTTAGAAAAATTCTGTTCGCAAATTGCAAGACGTGTTTATTGGAGCTCACGGGAGTGTTAGTTTCATATTGCTTATATACGTAACAGCTCTCATATACAGTTTCGTAATCATCCCGAATCTTGCATTTTATCTTCAATTATACCTCATCTAATTCCTTATGCGGCTCATTTTCACGGTCTACGTTACAGTATATAACAGGCATTGTATAAAATTCATGTTGATCGTAGTCGGGCTCTATTGTTACTATTTCAGCACATGATCGTGCGCATATTGTTAAACAATTATTATATCCATTATTGTGTCATCTTGACACTCATTGTTTAAGCCACGGCCACTACTTACAAGAACTTATATACCAAGCTCTGGAAGTTGTGTATAACTAGGGTTGAGATGTATATTGCTAATACGAAAGGTTGTATACATGCCTTAGGTAAGAAAGTAAAACCTGAGATCACAATACAGTAGACCATCGTACCTGCAGCTGTAGTTGCATGGCAAACAGAAATCACAATTATGGTTCGGTCAATGCTAATAAACAGTAAAAAGTAAAATGTCTTAGTGTTATACCTTTTTAAAATTGACATTTCAGGTTTTAAACTTTAATCTAACGCTTTAACATTAATTAGCAATTTACAAAGTTGGTTTCGGACCGCTTGTCAGGACGACAGATTGTAGCCAAGCGAACTAGCAAACATTTACTAGGTATGCTTTCATTTTAAGCATGTTTGACAAAAGCAAATTCATACGTGTACTATCATTTGTAAAGAGAAATTGGACTACGTTGCCAATGCTGGAAATACTAAGCTTAGAAATTCAATTAAATGGGTATTGCAACCAAGTTGGGTTTATTTGTATCTGCCAAGACTACGGGAATTCCACTCTTCATGCAATCAATACTGCTTAACATTAAGTTCTAGAAAGAAATCCCCAATATCACGAATTATTTTGAAAGTGTACAATTTCAAATAAGAGATTTTTGTTTTAGCAGATATCTCCGAGTTTTAAGAATGCTTGCATGAGCGTCCGTGGAAGCTCGATCATTTAAGCTGCATCTACACATATGTGCATTGCTTAGTTTACCAAGTTCTAAACAGGAAAGATATAAGATATTATAATTATGATATGCTTTATTTACTATGCTTGTTGAACCATGCCCTAGATCGTATCGTAGACAGTCCCAATATATTGACAGGTGGTTCGCTGCCTATTTCAATCTTAAGAATAGCCATACAGCTCCCATTGTAGAACCGGATATCCCACCCACCCCTGTACATACAGGCGAACATAGCGCCTTATCAATGGTGGTTCAATATCATTACTCTCGAGTGAATGTACGTCCCTATTTCCTAGATATTTCTGAAATAGATCAACAAGTCTGGCTTGAGATTAAAATAAAGAATAAAGAGCCCAATAGATACTTCAAAGTAACTTTATATAAGTTATGATCATCGGCATGTGGAAACAAGCGCATTATTGTTGCTAATGTAGCAGTATGTATATAAGAACAACATCACTGACCTTGCATTTTGCCGCTGTCAGTTTTAATTCCTCTTTATCAACCACGGCAGAGGAGAGGCAGTATTGAGTCACATAATGATTATTATCGGGGGACGAGTATCTGCCTCTAGTTTCAATCCGTGAGATATGACAAGGCTTCGAAAACTCAACCTTTTGCGAAATTAAAAGTTACATCAATATGGCATTACACCTTTGCCATCCATTGAATCCTAGATAGACTGCACTATATGGATTAATTCATATATCAAACCGCAATTTACATATATTTGAGCATTATATTCACGATTGTATAACGTATATCGAAATGTGAAATATTACTTGAATCCACCTATCTGGATCGATTTCCGGATAAGGCGCCCAACCCGCTATACAACCTTGAGGTGGTGGATACGTCAGGCGGGAACATCTCGGACCATGGAATTCGTGAACCTCGTCTTCTGTGCAAAACCAGTAAGACGAAGCTGTGAGCGCTGTATCATTAACCCGCCGCACATCACCATCGATCAATGCCACTGCTGTTATAAAGGACTGGTTCTTGGCCGAACTCTCTGTAATTTCCTCTTGATTATCTTCTACAAATATGTTTTGAGTTAAAAGATTTCTGAATATTTATTAACAACAGGTTATATAATCAGCTGGGTTATCCAGCTATATGGGTCACCCATGAAGCGCCTCGCGTAACAACGCATCTATTTTCTTTTCAAAACCTCTCTATTTAAAGGATCTCTAACAATCAGGGTTTAACCAACGTGAAGAGTTTAGCTCTAATTAACCCCCGGCCAAATTGTGATCGAATTTTACCAATCAACTTTTAAAGCACCTCCAAGTAAAACACCATTGTGACTGGGAACTTTCAATTTCTGGAATTATATAGACACAAATATTTCTGTTTGTACAGAAGCATTCCTACTACTCTTAATGTTCCTAGATAGGGGCCGATGATCAGAATGTCGAACATGCACTCTTTTCATGGTAGGATCTTTCTTAAAAATGCATTTCACTCTTGAACTTCACGCTGGAACCTTTATTGAAAGTTTCCGAACATATGACATTTGAATAAGTGGACTTTGCTAAAATTGAATGTATCAAATGATTTGGACAGAGGCACATATTGGAAGGAAGACACTGTAAAGTGTGGAGTCTGATTCTTCTGAGAACGTTGAAAAAAATTAACAAATGACAATAATCTCCCTTTCTAATATATTCCAAATCTACTCTCATCAGGGCGGTCACAAAATAAACGGTTGCTTAGCATAAGATTGAGATGCATATAACTACACTTCTGATACTTTACTGATACGCTGGTTGTGACAGTGACATTGGACTCATGTTTCTCATTAACATCGCTCATAATGCAATACTTCCCTGGAATAGGTGAACGATTTGTACCTGACTCCTCTGTCCTCAGGCTGATGGCTGCTGGGCGAACTATGTTACTTATTCTAATGCTTTGTGTGCGTTTGATGATATCCATGCTATAAACTCAAGAATATCCATGACTGTTGTTGCCTGCATCAAAACATCATATTATTAGGGTAACTACAGATAATACACAACAACTCATCTGCCATCTGCAATCCTCAAAGTTTTAGAGCCTCATATTAATAAAAATCGGAAGATGCTAAGTTCAGTACATGGAAAACTCGTCATGCTTCGATTAAGTTGTTCAAATTGGAATCAATGATTACCTCTTTCTGATATCAACGAAATCAGTGAAGCAAAAGCAACCAATACCGGAATCAAAACCAAAATCGACGACCGAATGATCGTAATATTGGCCTTACACACCTGGGTTGACATCCCGGCAAGTGTCGCCTAAGTTCGCAAACACTTCCGGTGAAGAGACTTACTGTCAATTCATCACATTCGTGCATGGAAACTCACTAACAATGAGACCAATTATAACATGATATTAAACTTTTGTTATCTGATTGATTGGAATGTATCACGAATGCGTAGTTATATAGGCAACAACTTAATATACATAAAATTGACATTTAATGTAGCAACAGTTTAGTAAAGGTAAGTAATTAATTAACATGTGCTGCAACGTGATCCAGGTTGGTCATCTTTTATATACCAGTTTAATAACGATGCTTAACATTGATATGGCAATTATCTTAGATTTTAAACCAATTAGATTTAAATAAAATAATTTTATAAGGCTAAAAAAAAATAATGATTAGTTTCTCAAGTTTTTTTTTTGCTTGAGAGGGGGGTGCGGGCGGCAGGTGTTTTTTTTTTTTCACCAGGGTCTGTGCGGCAGGTCTTTTTTTTTTATTATGAAGAGGAGGGTGCGGCAGGTTTTTTTTTTTTTT
>JAXGGS010526141.1:0-10898 GCA_035585475.1 Armandia brevis | reverse complement strand
GGCTCCATAAACAATTGTTCATATGCTTTCAGATTCTCTCACGGATTTCTCCATTTAAATTATTCAATTTGTTTCCCGACTTCCTCACTCTACACCGGTTTGGCATGTTCCCTCTGAGCAATTAACGTTTATCTGGTCAGCTGCTTGCCTGGGAATGGTACAATTTATGTCACATTTCTTTTTTTCCTGAAAGCTGGGGGATCACCCTGGGATTACTGCTCAAATCAATACTAAAACTAGAAATGTGGTTCAAAGATTGAAGATGAGGCAGCTTGGGAACTGTACTGAATCTGTTTCTTTTCAAGATAAGATGTTAGAGTTTCAGGGCCCTGATAACAATGTCCGGCGAACTGTTCATCACGTTGTTGCTCGAGTCAATGTGATGTAATTTCAAAAAGTCAGCGTCATAATCTATAACTGCAGAAGATATGTGAAGAAGGTTGTGTGGTATGACTGGGTGGGTAAGGGCTAAGCGTATGTCTCTGAAATCTGGAACACATTCAAGCATATTCTTCCTTAAACTTAGATAAGCCAGAGTGGCATTTCTGAAAGCCAACTGTGTGAACTCAGTCAGCACATTTCTGCCCAGGTCAAGTATAACAATAGATGTATATATCTGGAAAGTAAGACCTGGTTTGCACATAAGTTTATTTCTGACAAAGCTAAGCACTATCAGGCACTCTGCTTGTCTGCTTGTATTTTAATGTTGCCTTAATTGATTATATTTCTAACTGTTGTTTGACGAGAGGCATCAGGCGAATTTAAAATTAATGCAAGGTAAGTGATGTTGAGTTTGAAAAGGGCTAGTAGATGCATCCTTCGATAGTAAAAGGCTACACTGTTACCAGTTAGTGATAGTCCAAAGCATCAACTCCTCTGCCGCCTTTAGTCTAAGAAGAATCAATCAATTCCTCTATTGTATATGGACATATTTCTCGCTCATAATTTTGCTGCCAAAAAAAGGGATTGACAAAGGTCAGTTAGTCGTAGAAAATGCTGATAAAAAACATCTTTACAAATAAATGATTATAAAATGTCTTGCTTAAAGTCAGCGGTCTTTATATTTTTTGTATTCACATGGCTGATATATTTAAAGAGGCGACACCACCCCTATCCACGAAAGCGACCGCTCATAAACATGTTAATGGCCCTGGTAAACCTCGACAACACAGCATGACTCCTCTTGGTAGTGTCACCGATTAATCCTCATTTAATTTGAACTGATAATCTTTATTTCCACTACTGCGCCCAGCCTAGGATCCACTTCTGTTGTGAGACACAATAGCTTGGTTGCCCCTGACTGCAGATCTCAGCACGAGATTTGTTTAGGCAGGGGTGTAGAAATTAAACAATATTTATGGGACAACTGTTGGCCTGCTCAAGGTTCAAAATATTTCAAAACACAATATCGTGAATTCAAAATGTAGCATGAAATATGCATTTCATTAATGGCAGACTCTGCAGTATTAATCAGCCCACCTTCATGAAACTTTAAGCCAACATTTGTTACTACTAAAGGCGTCATTTTAGGCAATATCTACTAAAATACGACGGAGCTCTGCCTCGGTCATGGGGCAGCCAGAACTCGGCATGTGGTGTCTAGGTCCGGCCTTTTATACCCGGTGTCGCCCCTTTAAATTTTAAAGAACCAAATATTTAACCTGTGACTACTTGTTGCCGATCGCGTGAGCAACATGAATCACACATACATTAGATCAAACGCAGGATACTGAGGTACTATGTATAATGATTAAACACTAGATTTATCAATCATTTATTTGACTGAAAGCTGAATGATATTACAACAATGCAACTGTAAAGATACTTTTCGTTATCACCACACCAGCATACAACAGATATAACCATTAAGTTTTTAAGAAAATTCACTTCGAGAGCTTGAATAAAGGGTAAGTCATGATTCAACCTAAATCATATCAATTAGATAGCCCTGAAATACATGGTCCTAACGTTGAAGCAGATGTCAGTAATGTGAATATTTTTCATAATGATTATTATGATTTAAAAGTGGTGATAAACACAAATAAAAATATAATATGTTTCACACAATCTAATGATGTACATATACAAATATGGAATAATATATTCATGTAATTAGCCAGACTAGCCAAGTGTAAACATGAAACGCTGCTGCACTTTTCTGCTGAATCAGCTGATTCTGGTGTGTATTGATGTATTTCCATAGCAAGTTTCTTTGCTTGCCTGCAAATAAATATTCCATTATTAGTTGGAGCAATGGTAATATTTGTATACATAGCTTGTTTTATTCTAAACAATGACGACATTTTAACATACCGGTAATATGTTCTGGATCCACAGCAGCTAATTTCTTTATGAGAGTTTTGGTGTCTGATAACAATTTTATACATTCACTCCACGGTCTGAGGGCGTACGATTCCGCATCTTCTAGTACAATAAATAAACATCCCACCATCTCGATCACATCAACAGGGGGCGCCTTGTAAGCTCTGTAATATAATGTAACATCAACAGGGGGCGCCTTGTAAGCTCTGTAATATAATGCACCAGGCATTGCCGGGAAGGTAATGGCAAGGCATTGTGGGAGATTGAACAATCAGTTGCAAGCCGTGTGCAAAACCGTAAAGACAACAATGGTAGATAACGTCAAAGCATGAGTTACGTTAACGCGACAATGATGAGCACGTGGAATAAACAAATTAACCTAACAGGTAATTAAATGTTAACCGTTTCATCACTTGATGTCTTGTCTCTGAATAGAATGGCTGCAGAAAAACTCCGCTCCCACAAGCCATAACCGCTACCGTACCGGACTGTCACAAAACTTTTATTAGTTGATAGCTAAGTACTTTTTATTTAAGTTACTTCTTTTTAGCTTCTAGGCTGTTGAGTTACTGGAATTGTCGGTAGAATCTGTGTCTTTCGCTTGACTTGGTTTTATCAGCATGTTCAGGATTTTTGAATGTAACTGTCATGCGGGTTTCGTAGTACGTAGATTTAAATCAAGGTCAAGGTCGGCGATTGTTTTGGTTGTAACTTGTACATGCAATTCATGCATGAGGCTGAGACTACTGTTAGTGAAAGAAATTCCAGTGATTAGGTCTATACAGATGGGAAGAGGTAAATTCGCGTAAAAGAGATTGTTACTTTTGAATTCTGATCACTAACGGGTGAGGTTATATGTAATTGATTCATTGGCTCTCACGCAAAGAAAGTGAAGTGGTGTAATTTCAATAGTATATTTTTTATTGAGTTGGTGTCAAGTACGCGTTAGGAAGCCAGTCATTATAGATTCATTCATAATGCCGGGAAAACCGAAAAAAGGGGGTAAAGGCAAGAAGCCGGTTGAACCTCCTAATCCACTTGCAGATGTGCCTCTTGATCTTTTATTACAAAATAAAGATAATGATTCGGCGCAAGTGGCGGCAGAAGTAAAGAGGAGATTAGCGGCGGCTAATAACTCTGATTCTCCAGATTTTGTATCCAACTTGATTCAGTCTATGCGTAAATTATCTACTACTGATCAAGAGATGGAAGAAGATATTGTTTCGGATGGGTCTGATGAGGAAAGTCCAACGGGGACTACACCTAAACCTCCGAAGAATACTAAACGTAAGCGCGCATCTCCGAGAAATACACCAGCGAAAAAGTTAAGGCTGGATGTAGAGGAAGCTGAAAATTCAGCTCAAGCGTTAGATATCTCAAAGCAACTTATATCCCAGCAGTCAGTAACTAATCAAATATTACAACAGTTGACCAATTTAGTTCAGAGCGGTCACAATGGTAATAATAATAGTACACATAGTTCTGAAGCAGGGGTGAGAGAGGGAAAAGTTGTTCTTGGTCCGTGGGGTTTACGGCTGGTTGAGAGGGAAGACGCAACAGGGTATATTACATACAATTTTAGATCAGCAGTACCATTAGATGCTAGATCAGCGGCTTTAGCGTCCCTGTTGCAACCCGAATCATCGGAGAAACGTTCATCCCTGGCAGGCCAGATTGGCGCACAATCCAAGAAAAGTGGCATCACGATGAAGGCCACGGATGATTTTGTGGAACCCATCAAATATCCCCATATTAGGGTTAATAGACCAGGTGCCAGTGAGGAAGTCACTTACGATAATCTCACGTTCGCGGAGTTTATGTCTGGCAGCCTGGTATTGATGGAAGAAGGGATAGCACTTGGGTTGAATCCTATGTTTGTTCATAACATGGTTATCTATTTTGGTGATATCAGCAGGGAAGCCTCTGAGTTCAATTGGAGTGCAGTTAGATTTGGGCACAAAATGATGCTTACCGAACTAGAAAAGAGAAGGCTGGATCCGGTAGACCCAGTTATTTGGATCAATTTCCGAAAACTTAACACAAACAGGTTTCTGCTCTTGGAGCAAACTGGCAAGTTAATTGAAGGTTCAGGCGCTTCTAGCAATAGTTCAAATAACAACAAATCTAAGAAAGCTGCAAAGAAAGACGCTAAGTTGTGGATTTGCAAGTACTTTAATACAGGCGAATGTGAACATGATGGCCATCACACAACTAAAGGCCGGAATTACAAACATTTTTGCCATGCTTGCTACACGCAGTTGTCAAAACAGGAGACTCATTCTGAGTTGGACTGTAGCCTGAAAGATAAGGAATCTAAGAAAAAAGATTCAACAAAAAACGGGCGAGGGGGGAACAAAACCCCCCAGTAATTTGTGAAATGATTGAGCCAGTTGATGCAGTGTTTGAACAGATTGGCATAAATAAGTTAATTAAGGACGCGCCTGAGGATTACATGTACTCAGGCCATACTACTCTTAAGATAAAACCAAATGTTCAGAGTTGCGCGTTAGCTGGTTCAAACAATTCAAAGATGGCGGATGTTGAATGTCAGAAAGTCACTGACAGTTTGGATTCTAGGAATATTCCTCAGCACAACTGTTATACATGGAAAGGTTTCCCAAGGAGTACACTAATTAACGGCAAGTACAAGCAGATTAAACCGCGGAAGTCCAGAAGTTTTCCTTCGCAATCCGGTAAGGATAAAGACGCGTGTTTTTATAACAAGGACATTGTTGCTACTGCTGTATATCAGATTGGTTCGGACTTTTTTAGTGTACCCAAGAATGATTTTTTCGTGTTGAATGAGGAAGGGGAAAGTCTAGTAGAGCAAAACTCAGAATTTTGCTTTAATTTGCAAGATAAACCAGTTAATGAGGTGGGTTTATCGCAAGCTTTTCTAGATAAGGTTAAGTGCAGAGAAGACCTGGCTAAGGTAAATATCAGAGAGTTGCCCAGTATTCCAATTTGTCCGGGGCCTCTGTTACCGTCAGACAGCACAATTCTAACCAGACCTGAGTGTTCAAAGTACTTCAAAAAGAACTTTAGCACACAAGCAGATATTTATGAAAAGGTGGTTAGTGCGGGAGTTCCCAATTACAGAGGGGCACAAGTGCCGTTAGATGTTTTTCCCATTAAACTATGGCAAGAGAAATTAATAGGTTATAAAGATACACAACTCATTGATTTTCTCAATTTTGGTTGGCCAGTAAGTTTTGAGGGTGAAGATAAACCAGACTTGGAAAGGGTTAATCATACATCAGCGTTATCTTTCCCCAGTCATATTAACAAATATTTGGAGAAAGAGGTTGGTCATAAGGCGTTACTCGGTCCGTTTAAAGTTTCGCCGTTTAAGTGGCTAAGAACTAACCCCCTCATGTCCAGAGAAAAGAAGGACAGCTTTTGGAGGCGGGTAATTCTTGATCTCAGTTGGCCATGGGGTGACTCTGTCAATTTCTATTGTCAGAAGCACATATATGAGGGTTGCCCCTATAAGTGCAGATTGCCTTCGGTTTTGGATTTCGCCCATTTAGTGGCTAGCAAAGGTGAAGGGGCTCTACTTTTCAAAGTTGACCTTAGTAGGGCCTATAGACAACTAGCTATAGACCCGTTTGATTGGCCACTTCTTGGGGTGGCATGGGACAACAAATTATACGTAGATACCTCTATTGCTTTTGGCCTTAGACACGGGGCGTTGGCATGCCAACGCGTCACGGAGGCGTTAATGCATATCTCACATAAAGAAGCCGGCACTGAGGGTTGTTCATATATTGATGACATGGGTTGTGTCACGGAAAATAATTCATTTGTAGCAAATACACAATATTTGAACCTTCGCAATACAGTGGAAGACTTAGGTCTTACAGCCGCTTCTGGTAAATGTGTCTCTCCGCGCACTGAAATGGTGTTTTGCGGTGTTGTAATCAACACTGTAGAGAGGACATTAGAGATAGAAAGTGACAAAGTGGCAAAGGTGAGAGAATTGGTGGACGCTTTTTTAGAAGCGGGCGAGATTAATAGGAAACAATTACAATCCCTATTAGGTAATCTCCACCATATAACAAGTTTGGCTCCTCATGGTAGGAGATATTTGAATGGGCTGTTTAATCTGCTCCGGCAATTATACACCCTAAGTCCGTGCAAATTGTTGCGTTTAGATAAGTCCTCAATTCTGGATTTGCAGTGGTTTGTAAAATTCCTCAAAGATTACACGGGAGTGTCAGTGCTAAGATCTTACATGCTTAGCTCAGTTACACTAGAAGTTGACACATGTTTAAAAGGCGCGGGTGGAATTTTACACAATGTCACTGCTTTTAAATATGCATTTCCTGAGGAGATAATTAAGTTACAATTACATATAAATGCTCTTGAGCTTTATAATATTTTACTAGCATTAAGACTTTATAGTAAGGACATATCTGGCAGAACTGTGTTAGTCAATTGTGACAATAAGGCAGCTGTCAGTGTGTTAAACTTCCATAGGTCTAAGTGTGAATTCATGCTGGCTATAATGCGGGATATATGGTGGTTATGTGGGGAGTTGGATGTATTTCTGTTGGTAAGTCACAAACCAGGCAAATTCCTTGATGTCCCTGACATTTTATCAAGACAATGCCTGGGCAGTCCGTACACAGAGAAAGTTAAAGACATTATGAAGACAGTAACTGAACCAGTGATTACTGTCAAGAGTGATTTCATTACTTTACCCTCAACTTATGAGGTACCTTATATTACTTAGTTGAGACTTACTCAACACTTTAACACATATTTAACAAGCAATTAGCTAACATATGTGATTATTCATATGAGTGTATGATTTAACAAGCATTTAGCTAACATATGAGATTTATTTATATGAGTGTATAAGTTACACGCTCATATTCATGCTAATATTACAACGCGCACATTAAGCATATTCATACATGTATACGTTTATTACTCTGAGCAGGTGTTATGCTAATGCATATTTTATAGTTATTCACATAAGCGTACTGGCATATGAGTAAGATTAGCTTTGTTATGTGAGCAAACATGCACGCTATGCAACGTCAAGATGTGTACGGCTTTAGATGCCTACTGAACATTGATTATAACGTTTATTTATTTAATTTCAGGTTACAAAGCCCTAGAAGATCAAGCCTTCCAACGTTTATCCCTGACACTACGGCCTTCCACCTGGCGCAACTATAGCTCATCCTGGAATAAGTTTCGCGAGTTCTGTCACACACACAACATTGACCCTACAGACTGTGAAGCTAGGAACGTGGTGACTTTTACAGAGCTACTTATCCACAGGGGCTTAGCACCAGGTACCATCAGGAACTATGTGACCGCTATACAAACCATGTCCAAATGGTTAGGTGTCAACAGGGGAATTTGGGGATCGGACTTATGGGGATGGAACTTGAGGTCCATGGCGGCGGCACTACATCATCACCAAGTCAAACGTCCATCCATGCCGGCAGCAGTGTTCAGCGCCCTCTGTAAGTTGTGTGACGCGTTACCCAGAGCCAGCGCTTTGAAAATGGCGGTGATATTTGGTTATCTTGGTTTGTTACGGGTATCAAATTACACTCTTACTGAGGCGAATGAAAAAGATGCTTCCCGCTACACACAAGTAGCTGACATCCAGAGGACTGAATTTGGACTCGTGATACGCCTGCGTTGGACGAAAACGCAACAACGTGCCGGTACGGTACAATGGGTACCGTTACCGCAAATTCCGGATTCCAGCTGTTGCCCAGTAACAGCTTGGCTGAAGTACCGTCAAGACTTCCCGAAGTTTAGCGCAGTTCCGTCAAATCCGGTCCTGTGTGACGTGAACGGCTGTGATGGACTTAGAAGAATCAGAAGCTGGCTATACCCCGCATAGCATGCGAAGAGGAGGGGCAGCGGAACTCTTTAGACGCGGAGCTACCGTTGGAGAAATCCAACAACACGGTCTCTGGCGCTCTAATAGCGTCTTTACCTATCTGGAAGCAGCAATGTGCTCTAACTCCAGAATAATTAAGTTATGGGTTGTTTAAACTGCGTTTTGGCGTTTGGTGGTTTGGTCGCTTCCGCTCAGGTGTGGTGTGTATATTTATAAGTATATCTGTGATATTGTTCTCAATGTGATAGCTTAAGTCGCCCAAATATTGTTAATTAAACATCATAATAACGGGCTTAAGACTTAACGCTGTATTATCACATGTATTAAATGATATTGCTGTAGATTCTGATTACCATCACTGAGCGCACATTAATAAACATTCCACCAAACGCTTATATATAAAACTACTTGATTCCAGTTGTTATTATCACGTAAATCTAGTCGAAATATAATTCACCTCTATAACAACCTATACTACTACAGATAGCCGGTAACGCGGTATTATAGTAAAAGTTTATTCATAATAATGAAAATCGTTAATAATGTAACATCAACAGAGGGTGCCTTTTAAGCTCTGTAATATAATTTAACATAAACAGGGGGGCCTTGTAAGCTCTGTAATATAATGTAACATCAACAGGGGGCGCCTTGTAATGTCTGTAATATGATGATACATTAACAGGGGCGCTTTGTAAGCTCTGTAATATAATGTAACATCAACAGGGGGCGCCTTGTAATGTC
Organism: Armandia brevis; assembly: GCA_035585475.1. Taxonomy (NCBI): domain Eukaryota; kingdom Metazoa; phylum Annelida; class Polychaeta; family Opheliidae; genus Armandia; species Armandia brevis. The sequence goes on along the minus strand of JAXGGS010526141.1, from coordinate 1,966 downwards.
TGTAATATGATGGTACATTAACAGGGGGCGCCTTGTAATGTATGTAATACAATGGTACATTAACAGGGGGCTTCCTGATATAAAGGTGCATTAACATGGAGCGCTTTGTTAGCCCTGTGTTAGCTCGGTTTTAAATGATATTTCTAACACATTCTGATGTTATAACTATTTATGTATATTTATATGTGGTTGAGTTTGTTTTACTATCACACATGAATGACCATGAATTTCATATAATAATATTCGCAAAAGGGGGCGTTTCTTAACCTTAAACATATTAATAAGGTGGTGTTATAGAAAGATGTAGAGAATATGTGTCGTATGTTTCGTAAACCGTATGTATTTTATTTTGATATGAATGTAATCAATTCGTTACCCAGTGTGTTGTTGCCGTTGTAGCGACACACCAGGGTCTTGGGCAATTAAATACTACTGAGAATGCATCATCCTAATTATAAAGACATCATTAGATCTAGAGAATTTATACAAATCATGATCAATGTCAGGGATGCTAGATTTAAAATCACTTTACTTCCAGATTATACATATACGTTGACTGTTTATAATCAACTGCTAATGCACTCAAAATGTCCCTAGGTTTATGTCAATATTTACACCACTTTAATTGTTAACACAACAGGCGTAAACAAATAGAAAAATAAACAAAACACAGGTGTAAGCAAACACTTATGTCAATGAAACAACAACTAATGGGACCATTATACGCAAGCTGTATTTGATATATTAGTAGATAAGGTGGATAACTTGCGCTCGTGTTCACGATTTCAACATAATTACTGACATATATTTTCTATACACTATATCTTATAATATATCTGGATAATAAATCAATAATAAATGCTCATGAGGCCCCATAATTAGTGGCCCTGATTGTAAGGATACCTGATCTAGGTAATGCTCACGCGATAGGCTAATATTCTAGCGTTTACAGTCGATCCATGGCTAATGATTTGTTATTGTATCGAAGATAATCTTACAGTAATCAGTGCAGCTTATTTTATCTTAACCATCCTTGATATTTTACAAACATGGTCATATACTTATATAATAATCTCAGTGAATATTATCTAAAGGGACAATTAGATGATGATTAAAGCACCAATGTAATTCCGAATATGAAATCATGTGGTTGTAGGAGAACATAAATCTTACTTTAATTCCTGTAGTTGGCTTCTTGTCAGTCTCACGCGGGAGTATTCTGGTAAATCCATGCTCATTTTACTTCTATTCCCGATCCTCAGGCAACTGGCTTCCTTATCAAATATCTATCTGTAATCTAAACCGACAGGTCAGAGTACACGTATATGTGCGTGGGCCATATGCGTGGAATTTCTTTTACACCCAGTAATTAAAACATGTCTCACACTTTCCAGCTTAACCTTTTAATCACTATCACAGGTAGTGTAGGATTACTGCGGTGGATTACCCGCCCTTTAATCCACTCCAGGTGGGATTTACATGTAATCTTACCCCGTCAACAGCGTAAGGGGACTAACACACACTAATCCGGTGTTAGCGAGGCCTTATTCCACTCATGTGTAGTGATTGTGCAACACTGATTAGTATATATAGTAAATATACATTATATGTTATTTAATGTTTAAACAATGTTTAAATCTAATAGTGCAGATGTATATAGTAAGCATGTAGTGAGGCTATATAATAAATATTATTATTATAGAGTAGACCGGGTTTATATAGTAAACATACTTGTAATTCATGTACAAATATGCAGAACGCCTATACATGATGGTAAAGCTCTCTTAACACATTTTTTTGTTTAGGGACATGTGAATCTATTTCTTATCTTATTTATTTACATTATGCACCTATGAGTAAGAGTATATGCTCTTGGTGTCCACATGTAAAGTTCCTCGACACAGTATGATAAGAGTTATCATACCAGGGCTAGCGTGATTTCCAGAAAGTCGCTAGTAGGAGGGAC
>JAXGGS010525919.1:0-10900 GCA_035585475.1 Armandia brevis | reverse complement strand
CGAAACATGACGCATCCTCGTTAAATTGAAAAAATGACAAGTAATATTTAAAGAAAAAATTATCATGCTAATAAAAATTTGCTAAACATTCCATAAATAGAAAAGCATATATTGGACAATAATTAACTTATACTGTGCACGGCTAAATATTGAATAAACAACAATATACATTACAAAATATATACTAGAAATATTGGACTAGATGGTGATGAATAAAAAGGTAATTATTTGAAAATAAGGATTTCAAACTTTCCGTCATTAAGTCCCCTGGCTTCAACCTGTTTTAAAATATAAGTTACTTTCATGATAGAAAAAGATTTGGGTATTTTAGCAATGTAATTGAAATTAAATTAAAAGTAGCATGGAGTATAATTGCCGGCCATAACCTTAATCCACAATAAAGAAAAAGAATACCAAACAATAAACCATATATTGTCGCTCCTATTACGCCTCCTACACCTTGATAAAGATGCATAAAACCATATAGCATTGCCTGGATGATAATTGCACCATAGATTGAATTTCTTCTATTCCCAAATGCGATTGTTGTAATTTTCAAAATAATACCACGAAATGCTATTTCTTCGGCGATTGCACCAAAAATTAGTGACATCATCAACAAACCGAAAAAATTTATGTCATCGAAACGGAGAAGATCCCGTTGATGAATTTTAAAAATATTATTTTCTTCAAGAAAGCCGTTAATAGAAAAAATAATAAAACCAAAAAAAATGATTAAAATAAAATTACGAACAAATAATGGTCGGTCAGTAAAACCAAACATATTAAAATCAACACCCATTTTTTTGAAACGATTATAACCAACAATAGTAAGCAATATAAATGCCCCGGTAATTGCAATCTGCCCTTCCCCATCATTTTGTAAATCGACATAGCGTATCCACGCAATGATCATGTAACTAAGGATAAATATTATACCGAGGAAAAAAACATTTTTTGTTTTCATAATTTTTATTTTCATTAATTTTTTGTTTATTAAAAATATATACCAAGTTAATATATATTAAACTATTAGTAAATTTTGGAATATAATATTTTTTTAAAATAGTATTTTTATACAAATTAAATTATGCAAGAAAAAACACAAATACTTGATAATCCGGCTGGCCAAGCACCATTAATAGGTTTGGCACTTGGCGGTGGTGTTGCGCGTGGTTTTGCCCATATTGGCGTCTTAAAACAATTAGATAAGTTTGGATATAACATTGATGTCATAGCCGGAACTTCAATTGGTGCGGTCGCCGGTGCATGTTACCTTGCAGGTGCACTTGATGTATTAGAAGAGTGGGCACTACGCCAAACAAAAACAAAATTTTGGGCTAGTGCTGATTATATTATGAATGGTACGGGTATTATTGGAGGGAAGAAATTCTCTTCTCTTTTACGAAAAGCCATCGGCACTAAAAACATAGAAGACTTAGAAAAAGGTCTGATAATTGTTTGTACTGAATTGACCACGGGTCATGAGATTTGGTTAAAACGTGGCGATATAGTTGAATCGATTATGGCATCATACGCCTTACCCGGATTATTCCCCGCTGTAAATATCGGAGGTCGTTGGATGATTGATGGCGCCCTTGTAAACCCACTACCAATATCTGTGTGCAGAGCAATGGGAGCAAGATTAGTTATTGCCTGTGGGCTTCATCAAAATGCATTTGAATTAAGCACAATTAAAATGCAAGAGAAGATCAACCCAAATGTGAATGAAGAAGATGAAAATTTAATCCAAAAACTTTCACATATGTTTAATTTTGATAAAGACAATAATTCAAACGATAACCCACCAGGTATTTTCCAATCAATGACGGCATCATTTAATATTTTAATGGACCGAATAACCCGTGCAAGGCTTGCGGGTGATCCACCAGATATTATGATTTATCCGAAAGTTTCTGAATTTTCATTATTTGATTTTGATAAAGGGAAAGAGCTTATTGAACTTGGTAAACAGTCAGTTATTGATAATCAAAAAGATATTGATAATGCGATTAATATACTTTCTAAATAATCGCTTATTGTGACTTAATTGTCAGAAGAACTAAAATTTTGGACTTTTTCAATCAAAGAAACAAAAATCAGACCTGATATAAAACCAATAATATGCACAATCCATGCAATATTTTCAACACGATCGAAACCGTTGAAAAGCAATCGTGATTCAAATAAAACCGAGAATATAATAAATACCAAAGATATAATTATTACCCTTTTATGTAATAAGGGAAAAATTAAATAGCCGCCTGAGATATTTGGTGAAATACGAATCGTTGCCCCCAATAATGCCGATATAGAACCCGAAGCACCTAGCAATATAAAAACCTTTTCCGGCGACAATAAAAGATAAACTCCGGAAGCCAAAAGGCCAGAGAAATTGTAAAAAACTAAAAACACGATCAATGCAATTATTGACCCTTTTTGATATGAATGAAAACGGTATTGTAAAAACTTTGCCACAATTGAACCAAAAGCAAGCAAAGCAAAAACGTTAAAAAATAAATGCTTAAAAGAAGCGTGGAGATACATGCTTGTGAACAGACGAAAAGACTTTCCCCACAAATTTAAATACTCAGATAACTCAGTATTGTGATGATATGAAAAATATAAATTAACTTTTTCTGAAAAATTATTACCAAGAATTAATCCGGCTAACATTGTAAATAACCATATAGATATTAATATTGTTATCAGGACCAATATATAGCGGGGGGTTTTTAACAATGTTAAATCTTTTCAGTAAATATTATTCTAAGACAAAGCTAACTACAATAAATATAGATAAAAGTCAAAAAAGTAGAAAATAATTAACTAATTGCAGTCTAAAATTCAAAAAAAGTTAATTTGGTGGGTTTATGCAAACTGAACAATATTCAATAAATAATAAAAGACATTTTAGTCGAGCTATAATAACACTTCCTGTGAGTATTCTTTTCGAGAATGATCAGGAACTAAACGCAACTATCACAAACTGTTCTGCGAATGATTGCTTTATAACCGGAAGGTTTTCTGTTGCAAAAAATGATGCCTTGATACTTTATATTGAACAAATTGGCCGTGTCGAAGCAACTGTTGAAAGAATTGAAGAAGACGGAATTGTTGTTATCTTTAATGTAACCGATGTCAGACGACAAAAAATTGCAGATAAACTTACAATTTCTATTAATCAAAAAAAATTAGAAAATAGAACAAAAAGATATTTCAACCGAACAACAGTTAAAAAACAGCATGTTTTTACAAGAGCTAACGGAAAAGAGCAAAGATGCATGTTAATTGATATATCACTTGGTGGGGCATCAATAGTTACCGAGCCACTTCCATATAGCGATGAGGAAATATTGTTAAATGGTATACCAGGACGTGTTATTCATCTTACTGAAAAAGCAGCAGGTATTATGTTCCTGAGCCAATCAGTTGAAACAAAAAGAAAAGCATTTTCAAAATATTTGTAGACAATCGTTGATTTTGAATTGTATATTTTGAATGTAACATTACTAACTTATGATAAGATCTTCAAATAAAACAAGTAGGCATAAACAAGAAGAAATCGTTGTTGAATCTTCTTGGAGATATACAATTGTTTTTTTTCTATTGATCTTTATCTTTTGTATGTTTTTTCTTTATCATTATTTTGGTCCATCAATTGAAATTCTAAATAATAATCGACCAAAGACAAGTGCTTCAGAAAAAATTATTAATGTAAGAATTAATAATATTGATTTCTCTATCCCTGAAAGATTTACAATTTTTCCCAATGATAGAGAAAATGGCGATAAAGAGAAAATATATTTATATACACTTTACCCTTCTATGGTCGGATATAGCAAATCAAAGCATGAAGAATTTTTATATGACAAAAAAGAAAATAAAAGAATTGATATAATCATCTCAGTAAATTATTCAAAAATATCTGAGATAGAGAGAATTGAAAAAATATATCTTCCTATGCTGAAAGATAGGCAAGGCGAAAAAACTTCTTATGAATTGCAAAAATTTACCTTTAACCCTAATCTTTCTGATACTCCAGCCTATGGATATATCGACAAGGAGCTATATTTAACAAGAATAAATGAAGATACTATCATCTCTTTTATGTGTGATGGTGGTGATGAAGAAACGCTTTTCCGTTCTGATTGTTGGCGTGATTATGACCTTGGTCAAAATATTTCAATTAGATATTCTTTTTCAAAGTTACTTTTAAAAGATTGGGTAAGTATAAATCAAAAAGTAGAGGAATTGATCGACTGGTTTATTGTCGAAACAGAATAACTAACCAAGATCGTAATCCAATATTGCCATATTAAAATCATATGACAATTCACCCTCATCTTCGTCACGAAATATTACGCCGATAAATTCATTATTTATCATCACTTCAGCGGAATCCTTTTTGTTTCCCCGTTTAGAGATTTTGATATTCTCATTTGAAAACTTCTTGCATAAATAATTTTGTATTTTGTTGATTTCTTCTTCCGTCATATTTCACCTAGATGTTTTATTTAGTTTCTTATAGTTTTTAATTATTTTCAATAATATTTTGACACATATTTATTGATGGATTTACGGGACTATCACCAACGATTTTTGCAGGGATACCGGCGACTGTCTTCTTCTCGGGCACATCATGTAATACTACCGATCCCGCAGCAACACATGACGATGACCCAATTTGAATATTCCCTAATATCTTAGCACCACATGATATCAGTGCCCAGTCACCAATTTTCGGATGACGGTCGCCTTTTTCTTTTCCTGTACCACCAAGTGTAACACCCTGTAAAATTGAAACATTATCACCAATGACACATGTTTGACCAATAACAATTCCAGTTGCATGATCCATAAAAATTGATTTCCCAATAATTGCCGCAGGATGAATATCAACAGATAGGTTTTTTGAGATCAAAGACTGTAATTTAAGAGCCGTTCGTTTGTGGTTTTTTTGCCATAGATGATTTGAAATTCGGTAAAGTTGAACCGCCTGAAAGCCTTTGAAATATAATAATGGTTGGGTGTAATCCATGCAGGCAGGGTCTCTTTCATAAAATGCCAACAAATCACAAAGACCAGTTTTGATTAATTTATTATCGCTTTTATAAATCTCTATGAATAAATCAACCCATTGATTTTCATCAATATGTGGATCTAAAATTAGTGAAGATAAGTATATCGCAAAAATTCTTTCAACATCATCTTCGAAAAAATGTTTATATAGATTTTTCAATAATGGTTCTGCTTGGCAAATTTCTTTTGCTTCTTTTTGCCAAACTTCTTTTATCTTTTGCATAATTATAAAACCTTCTTTACGCAATCCGACAATTGTTGTGGTAATTTACCATCTTGGTATTGGGTTAGAAAATGAAAATAGATCTGGTGTGAAAAACCATCCCAAATTTCACCCTTTGTAATTAATTCATGTAAATATTTAAGCGATATACGTTTTAAGGATAGTAATTCGGTTGGGTCATCGGTTACAAAATCGCCTTCTGGTACTTTTACCGGATCAAAACCCCACGCAGCATAGCAATATCCTGTTTCATCATTTACAGAATTTGATAATGCCATTTCACAAAGCCTATGCCAATTTTTTGTGGTAATTGATGTCTCTTCTTGTAATTCTCTTTTTGCGCCCTCAAGAATGTCATCACTATGCGGTACGCCGCCTTCGGGCAATTCCCAGCTATATTTATCATGAGGGACACGATATTGTCCAACAATATAAGTCATACCTTCATTATCAATTGGGATTATTCCAGCCGCCTTATTCTTATATCTTATTACACCATATTGATGGTCCTTTATTGAATTGGAATTAAAAAGCTTATAATCTATGACCTCTATCCAAGGATTTTCATATTGCTTGGCTTCACCATTGATTATAAAATTTCCGAACTTTCTTTTAACTTCCATATTAACGACCAGTATAATTATGTACGTCAAGAGACGGGATATAAGTTTCGTCTTTTTTCGTTCCCATTTGATAAAAAATATCAATAGGTATTCCACCCCTTGGGTACCATATCCCTGCAATTCTTAACCATTTTGGTTCTATGTTTGTGATGATCTTTTTTGCTATTTTTATTGTGCAATCCTCGTGGAATGCACCAAAGTTTCTATATGATTGTAGGTACAGTTTTAGTGACTTGGATTCTACTATTTTTTCATTTGGTATGTAATCGATTATAAACTTTGCAAAGTCTGGTTGCGAAGTGATGGGACATAATGATGTGAATTCAGGGCATGTGAACCTTATGACATATTCAACATCCATATGTGGATTTGCAACATATTCAAGAATGGCATCATTCGGATTGTCACAAATCTCTACTTTTTTGCCAAGTTGTCCTAAGTTAGGTGAATTTTTTTCGTCACTATCCATATACACATCTTATGTAAAATTTTCCTGTTATCCTTATAAAGAAAAAATACAATATTAAAAGAAGTATAATCTTCTTTTATAGTTCAATAAAAATGAATAAAATGCTTGCATTACTTACCACCTCCATATTAAAAGATTACATTCCTGATGGCCAGGTAGCTCAGTTGGTAGAGCAAGGGACTGAAAATCCCTGTGTCGGCGGTTCGAACCCGTCCCTGGCCACCAGAAATACCCCCCGATATCCAGATTTATAAAGTGCGTTACATTTTTATTTATGCGTGGAAATAGCCGCATTTAATATATCTTTTTTCTGTACCCTATTGCTATTATAACATTCATATAATTCAATATCTGAAAAGTTACTGGACAATAATTATGAATTTAATCATTGAAAAATTCGACAATAATAACTCTCAACATAAAGATGAATTTGACCGTCTAAATAGAATATGGCTAGAACAATATTTTTACGTTGAGCCAGTAGATGAAGTATTATTATCAAATCCACAAACAGAAATCATCGATAAAGGCGGTGAAATTGTCTGTGCCAAGTTTGACGATAAAATAATTGGAGTTGGCGCTTTGATAAAAAGAGAAAGAGATATCTTTGAATTAGCAAAGATGGGTGTTGATCCATTATATCAAAACCAGAAAGTTGGTAAAAAAATGGTAGTAGAATCATTAAAAATTGCCAAGAATAAAGGGCTTGAAAAGCTTTATTTAGTATCTTCTACTATATTGCCTGCTGCTGTTCCAATGTATTTACAAATGGGATTTGTAGGTAGCGATATAAAATTTGATCATCTTTATGATCGAGCAGATATAACATTAATGTATGAATTAACAAGACCGATATTAAAAATCGAGAACTAAAATACTATTCACACCATAAATTAATTTGTATACGAATTATTGGCATAAAGTAATTTGCCTAAGATAATCTGTGCAATGGTAATGATGGAACTAAAAACTGTACACCTACTATTTGTCCACAGTTTTGCTTTTAACAATTACGGTTTGATATAATCGTGATTATCAATTTCTCTTTCATTATATCTTGTTGCTAATGATAATTGTCTGTCTTTGGTAGATTGTAATTTACCATCAACAAAAACACTTACAACTTGTGTAGAGAACTCTAATGGATCGCCATTCCATACCACAAGATCGGCAAACATTCCGTTGGTAATTCGTCCATATTGCGACTGAATTTTAAATGTTTGAGCAGGGTTAATTGTAAGTGCCTTTATTGCATCATAATGAGGCAAGCCATTTGCAACAGCAATACCCGCAGCATATTTCACAGTATATGCATTATGTGTATTTTGAAAATTAGGACCAGTAAATGCAATTTTTACACCTGCTGCATTTAGAATTTTTGCATTCTCTAAGCTCGCACCCAGTGAAGAAGGCGTCACAGGAAGATTTTGGGTCGGATCAAAAATCACCGCTATATTATTTTTGGCAAGTTCATCCGCAAGTAAATATGCCTGATCTCCGCCTAAAATTACTGCGTTCATGCTATATTGCTTTGTAATTGAAATTATCTTTTCAATTTGTGGACGGCTGTTTGCTTGGAATATTACAGGTTGTCTATTTGAAAACGCAGATTTTAATTCACGTAAATCAGCATCGACTAAACCATGTCCTGCATTTTCTTGGGATGCAGAAGAATATTTAAAGATGCTATCAAACATAATTCTAAGGACGGCCATCGCACCGGAACGGCTACTACCTGCTCTATACGCACCATTATCATCAAGGGTGATAACAATAGGACGAACATTATTCATTACCTTGCCAACTTCACCCAAAGAGGCAACAAGTCCGACACCACTAAAAATCGAAGCGCGTGAATTCGGTAATACCAATGCTTTGGTCAAGCCTTGGTTTCTATTAATTGGACCCAATGCTGTATACGGATTAAAAGCATCCTCTGCCCTTATGCCCGCAGAAATATGAAAATCACCATCTGTATTGGTGTCATTTGTATCATCTTCTGCTGAAATCTCTTCGATACCAATGGCTGTGTTAGCTGCAAAAAATCCAGGGGTCACAACAAATTCATCACCTGATATTTCAGTAGCACCGTCCGGTTTTGCAATGTCTTTGCCAATGCTAAGAACTACTCCGTCTTTAATGACAAGGTCAAAGCTTTCTTTTGGTGCTGTTTCATTTTCATTCATTGTATAAAGTTTGACATCATTAATGAAATAATGATTTTCAACTTTTTGTGCATTTGCTGCTGTTACACAAAAACAAGCCATAAAAGCCAATGACGATATAGCCGTAGCAATCCTCTTTACACTGTTATTGTTTTTATATTGCTGTCTTATTGTCATTTTGAATATTCCCATTCATATTTTATTTAAATATTACTGATTTACAATTATCAATTATCAAACGGTGCTTGACCAAGTTCAAAATCTGATCGTCTTTGGTAATTTGGATCTTTACGGTCAAAATGCAAAATACCATCAATAAATACTTTTTCTGTTTGGCTATAAACACTAAATGGATCTTTGTTCCAAAGAACGATGTCCGCCGCTTTACCAACCTCTATTGATCCCGTTCTATCATCAAGAAAAAGTGCTTTCGCTACATTTGATGTAACCCAAGAAAGAGCAACTTTTGGTTCAATATCAATGCCAATTCTTTTGCCAAATGATAATGATTTTGCAACCTCATGTGTTAAATATTGTCCAGTATAATCACTATCTGAATGCATAATCACACAGGCATTTTTATCATGAATAATTGCCGCATTTTGTGGAACTGAATCAAATGATTCTAATTTAAAGCCCCACCATTCAGGCCATATCGCAGCACATATATTGTTCTCTGCCAAAACATCGGCTATTTTATATGCTTCTACTGCATGATGGAATACACGTACATCATATGAAAATTCTTTTGACATATCGATAACATTAATCATTTCATCGCCACGGTAGCAATGCATATTCACGGCTATATCACCATCCAACACCCCAGCAAGAGTATCATTTTTCAAATTCTGTTTTGGTGCTTTTGCATCATCATCATCGGATTCAATATAATCATACCATTCATCCTTGTATTTTTTTGCGTCAATCCAAGCATCACGGTAACCGGCAAAGTTACCCATTCTTGTTGAAGGACCACCCTTTTGTCCATAAACTCGTTTAGGATTTTCACCACAGGCCATTTTCAAGCCATGCTTTGCATCAGGGAATTTCATTCCTTGCACTGATCTTGATGCTACATTCTTTAATATTGCTGACCTACCTCCAAACAAGTTCGCAGAACCTGGCAGTACTTGTAACGTGGTCACACCACCTTCAAGTAGCTTTATGAAGTTTGGATCTTTGGGCCATACTGAATGTTCAGCCAAAACATCCGCTCTATTTGGGGCGGTTGCTTCATTGCCATCAGATGTAGATCTTGAACTTGGGGATGGGTAAACACCGGCATGTGAATGTATATCGATCAAACCGGGAGTTAGATATTTTCCTGAGCCATCGATAACATCATAATTACTCTCATCAAAACTATCTGATTGTGTGTCATCACTTGATTCACTTTGTGAATAGACCCTTGTGATTTTTCCATTTTCAACAGCTACATTGTAATTTTCATATTCATTTCCCACGCCATCATACATGAAAACATTTTTAACAATAAATGGTTTATGGTCTTTATACGTATAAGTAGATGGATAATTATCAACCTTCCAAGGAAGTGATTTTTTACCCTCTTCTGAACTGTCTTCTTTACTTTTTTCTGACTTCTCAGAGCCAGTATCTTTTTCACTGTCCTTGGCACATGAAACTGTGACGATCAGAATGAAAGAAAATAATATTGTGAAGAAAAATATATTCAAATTGTTTTTTGAAGAAGTGTGATTGTGTTGGAAATATGTCATAATTTAAAATTTCATTTTATATGTTTTTTATACAGTAAAATAAAAATTCTAAATTGTCTATTCTAATTTCGACTAACACAAGTGTTTTCTATATCTGAGTAAATTTCATTTGCAAATCTTTGTGCCCCTGATTGTGAAAAATGACCAATATCAACAAAATCTTCATCTGAGAAATTTAATTTATTTGGGGAATGATATTTGTATCCATATTTTTTTGAATGACTATCAAGGAATTTATCAAACTCTTTTGCTAGAATTGAAAAATCTCTAATCGTAAGTGTATGGATTTTTTTAAACTTAATGTCTGGACTTTGTAACATTACTAACAGCAAGTCATGATTAAATAATGGCCCAATAACAAGTTGAGTGACATTATCCTTTTTGTTTTTTAAATATAATTGATCAAGATAGGCTTCCAAATAATTAAAAAGTTCCATTTTGGTTTTTTCTGTGAGCGGAATTGTTTCCCCTTGATAATTATAAGCCTTAAAATCAAAAAGTATATTTCTTATGATCGGTATAAAAGCATTAATAGTCGGCGAGATTGTTCCAGTAAAAAAAATGTTTTTGAAAACACTATCATTTAATTTTAAAAGCGG
>JAXGGS010525808.1:0-10900 GCA_035585475.1 Armandia brevis | reverse complement strand
GTTTAGACACTTTTATTAAAGGTTTGCAGGGTACAGCTGCTGAGATTGTTCTCTCTGCTGATAATCTGCCAGATATAAGTAGTAACACTCTTCCGGTTATGCCCAACTACACAATTCCTGAAATGAGTCACAAAGTTGCCAAGTTATTAAACTGCACAGAATCATTGATATCCAGAGCATCCACGTGTGTGGCATCTACAAGGTCAGAGAGGGCAGGAAGCGAGGTTAAAGCTGCACATGTTGGTGATAGGGAAATTGATTCAGAGTTAGAGCCAGATAAACCACCCGTAAAATCATACAAACATTCACCTTCAGTTTCGCCTTCTCCTATCATTTCTCCCCACGTGGTGAATCCTGGGTCACATAAAGCAGGAGCTATAACTAAAGTAGCCGCTAGGTCTGGAGGATATGGAGGCGCAATGCCCGAAACAAGTAGTATAGTCACTCCATTAAACATTATCACCCCAGTACCAAGGTCGAGCTATATGTTCAGTTTTGATGTTAATGTCGGGTCCGAAGTGTTAGCTATTACATATGATAGTAAAGAAGCAGGGTGGTGGGTCAGAACAGATAAGCCAGAGTTACTGAACCTTGGTCTAGATGGTAAAATAAATGCTAGGATGACGAAAGATATTCCAAACAATAATTCCTGTATTTGTATTGACACTAAAAGAGATCAGCTGATCCTGGTTGATGGCGAGCCGGGATTGGTTTGTTTATCTAGACGAGGTGATTTAATCAGACACATAAAGATACCTAATGGTGGATATTTAAATGATGTAACTTACTGTCCTAACAGAGATGTGTTTCTAGTAATAGATCGTGGTAATCACTGCCTGTGGTTTGTATCTAGTGAGAGTGGGAAGGTTTTATATAATTTAGGGTTCCTGAATAGAGGATACAAACAGTTTATGAACCCATACTTTATCTGTCACCAGGATGTGGATGAAACTGAATGTAACATTGTTGCAAGTGACATGAACAATTGCTGTATAAAGTTATTCACATGTACGGGGGAGTTTATCGGGAAGTTTGGTAGTGAAGGGACTGGGGATCGACAGTTACAGTGTCCTCGTGGTGTTTGTGTAGATCCCTGGGGGAGAATTATTGTGTGTGATTATTATAACCACAGAGTTGTTTGTTTCTGGTGGGATGGTGCAGAAAAGTTTCAAGTTTTATTAAAAAAAGAACAACTTGGTCGTGAGAGGCCACGCTGTGTTTCTGTATCTGATGATGGCAAACAGCTGATGGTGGGAATGTACGGGGGGGATAAAATGTTTGAAATGTTGCTGGTGGGAACGCAGGGTTTTTAGGGGGAGAGGGAATTATCAAAATATTTGATACTTGATACCTCTGGGAGGACCTAGCATTATCAAAATAATTTGGTGTTGATGAAGCATTAAAATGCTTAATTTTTTCATCTCATACTATATTAATGTTTAATATGATCATTGCTGTATATCAACATTGAAAAGGTTGAACATCAGTGTATATTATATGTACTTGTCTTTTACTAACTAATTATACTCTAATTTGTCATTCATGGTTTTGATTGAAATATAATTTGGTGCACTTAATAAAGGTATGCTTTAACTTTCAATTTCTTTCTCGTTCTTCGAACTAGTTTCTTATAAACTTTAGGAGCCCATGGGTGAAAGGATCAAGAGTTATCATAGTTTTTTACTTTGAGTTTGGTGGTTCTGGTCCGAAAAAGTTTGTTAAAGTGTTTTTACGTCATTACGGCGTTTTTTAAACAAAATAAAGCAATTCTGACAAAAGTGTAACAAACATTCATATCATTCGATACATAATTTACATAATTAGAAACAAGATAAAACTGTTTAGACTAAAATATGTCTTTATAGCCCAAATAATTTAGAGTGCACAATTTAATGACTTAGTACGAATTAATTAAAGTAAATGATGGTTGTTTATAATGTTTATGTCTCATGTCTAAGTAAATATCCATGGAATTTCACATTAGAACACATTAAACAGCTACAAAAGTTATATCGTTAAACATTACAATATATATTCATATACTAACATCCCTTCAGAGACACAGTAGCGTGAGATAGGTTGTCGTCTCATGGTGATAGTTTTTGATTGTCCACAAATGGTTCTAAATCACCTGTGTGTTTCTCCCTCAAGATCTGCCAACAAAGCAGGTTATCGCAAACAAACAATCTATCAATGTGTTTAAATAGCTCAGTTCGCTGGCTTCATGTTCTATTAAAATCCTCACTAAATATGTAAAACAACTAGTTTATAGCCAACTGCTGATAATCAGTAGACCTGCTATATAACCCCGACATAGCGCAGTGTATAGACATGTAGTACAGTAGAACCCTCTATATAACCCTGACATAGCTTAGTGTACAAATATGTAGTACAGTAGATCTCTCTATATAACGCCAACATAACTTAGTTTACTTAAATTTCAACTATACTTAATTTTTTTTGGTACGCAACACTTTACGTTAAGCCATTAACGTCATTTATATTCTGGTAATAGGTTCCGCATAAATTGAAAAAATGATCGTTTGTTCCAGTTATATCTTCTATTCGTTATGAGCTAAATCATACGCATATACTTGATATTTGTAATGCACCATCTGTGCCATTGCGGTGTCAGACCATAACTATATCCATCATATCGGCTTTGCAATTGCCCTACATTAAATAACCATAAACTAATCATAATATAATTTCGACTCTCATATGTTTCGAACTCAAATAAAAAGGTGTGATAGCCGTGATCATATACTGTAGTATAATTAAAAATAAGCTGAATCATAATTTGTCGCAATGACGCGATTACACTGAAAATCAGTTTTTACTATTCGCTATCATTTTCGTAAGTCATTTCAAATCACGATGCAGAAAAAACACACGTTTGTATAGATCAGTTAAATGAATTAAACGAGCACAGACTTCAGGTGTCCTTAATTTAGTGTTCAATTCTGTACTTCAGAGCAACCGGGCCAGAATACTCTTATCTGCCGTCGGCAAGAAAATGTGAAAGTGTCAGCACGGAATACATTCTCGAGTGATGTCCGAGTTTGATGGTAGCCTGTATTAGTTACCATCTATCATTCTATATTGAATTATAACCCTCACAATGAACAATTTATCTTGATGAAGTAATGTTCAGGTATACCCATTGTCCATACAACTGAGTGATTTAGAGTGCAAGACACCAGGATATTCACGCAAAGGACTGCAAATCAGAAGTGCCCCTAAAAACCGCGTTTTAGAGAACAATGAGAAATCAGTCTGGATGAAGAGCCGCGTAATAATAAATTAGTACCCACGTGTCCAGAAATTCTACCGGAAGTCCTGACATAGAATCGAGTATATATGACAGAGAACTGATAAATTCCTCCACTTCAGATAGTTTGTTTATGATGTGTGGGACGAAGGAAGAATGTGGCAGCTTCTGGCCGGCTTTTAAATTTATGACCCCTGACTCGACCTGAAACAAAGATCCGGCAGCCACAGTGGCCAGCGTAAAAAGCCACGTCAATATTTCCCGAGTTAATAACCATGATTGATATCAAATGTTAACAACTTCATCCCCGATAAATACCTTGTAGTTATAGGGTGTGTTGCGGCATGTACCCCCCTCCTCCCCCCCTTGTCTCGATCCTGTCTCTAAAACCGAGGTCGCCCTCAAGAGTGGGCGCTCACAATGACCGGGTAATTACCGCAAATATGGACGCCCTCCCCGCTCTAAATGCCCCCCCCCCTCCCTCACCCCGGCCCCCACCGTGGAGTGACCATGGTTACCTCCTGGTCAATTCTCGGGCCACATCCTGGTGATATCGATCAGATCATGTAGATTACAGATAAAAAGTTATCAGAGACCAGAACAGCGTTATAATTATGCTCACTATGCTCTCATCAGTTACAAAGAAAGTATTGAAGTGTTAAACTGCACCTGATAAATCCACGTCCACACACTCCCAGTCAGACACTCTCCGCTCCGGTACTGAAATGCAGAGTAATGGTGACGTATTTCCGGTGGTTAATCCATGGTTTACTGTCAGATTACAAGCGCCGTCTTGCTGAATCCCGGCACAAGTTTACAGACAAATATCACAGATGTAACGATTTATACACAGAACATGAAACTTCTTAATTTTGTAACTTCAATGTCAGCAGTTTATTGAACTCGATTCAACTATGAAAATAAAAGTGTTAATTCACATGACATTGCAACAAAGTCTAACTCTTTTACACCGTTTACAAGTAATGTCATCTTACATAACCTGAATAAATATCATAACAAAGTCTGGCTTACCAAAGTGGTGTCCTAATATCTCAAATCTAATAGTTTAACAAGTATAAAAGGTGATATTTTGCATAGAAGTAATAAACGTAATGCCCGTCAAATGAATCCTTGATCTTTCTGTTTTTCTCCTCTGGGATCCTCTTGTAACACACGCTGTAAGTAGTGCAGTCAGCAGTATACAACAATTATCGAGCAAACAAGCACGTCAGCAAGCGCTTCAACAGATGCTGCTTTAATGATGATAATTTTATAATTGATAGTTTGTTAATTAAACTAAGTGTACAACTTGTGAGTACAAATGAAGATGATGCAATGCTTTAGTATGATACAGGATAGTGTAATTCAATTATATGTCATAATAACAATCAAAGTTGGCATAACATACTGGGTTATGTTTGTTATATGTAAGTAATAATGAAGATTATCTCGTGAAATTCATTGTAAGAGACACAAGTGAACGCACAATTTTTAGTCAGAACATAGTACACAAGTAAAAGGGTTATATATGATAATGTATGAAAGAGCTTTTTGCATGATTAATAATAATAATGTAAATAACAAGTGTTTATCGAAGTTCGCGGGCTATCACTTCTATTTGCGCTATCATATCAATTCTAGCCAGGTTATAATGGTAATTTACTGGGATTTCACATTTTTCATGTAGTCCCTTTCTTCTGAAGGTACCGAATTTTTCTCACAGGGGGTTAGAGTATTCCTATTTTACTCTCACGTTGCAAGTGTTTTTCTATATTACTCTCAGGTTGCAAGTTTATTCCTAAACTACTTTCAGGTTGCAAGGGTTTATTGTCTGGAAGGTAATGATTTCTGAGGTCACGGACTTGGTCGCAGTTAGCGATGAAGTGACGCTCATCGTCAATCACGTGGCACACTGTGCATTTCCTAAACACGGGAGGTCTCAATAAAGAGACGAGTCATTTTCCGAGTTCTGCACGTGTGTCTTGTCACAAGGTGTTCCGCATGTCAGACGTGGGGCCCGACCCAGCAAAGTGAAGCTAGCGCGACGTTCACTAAAGGTGAGCTTAGATCCGAACATAGTGAAAACAAGAACTGGAGCGTCATTTACAGTTTCACCAAAGTGGTATTACTGCTTGTTCATGGTGAGTCAATGTGCCCATAAGCGCTCATAGTGGTCAAGCTTGAATGGTGTTCACTGGAGCATAGCCACTATGTGCGATCAGCTCACTATGTACAGTTCTCACTAGCTACACTTGCGCCTGCACCGAGGCTGCTCATGCGCTGAGCCAGGGTCAGGAGGTCAACAATGCTCAGGCGCATGCGGGGGTATTTTTACGCGCGTGCGCGGTTAATTAATTTACAAGGTCATGGGTCTGAAGCTCACCCAGCAATCATCAGGACTTAAATGTATATATGCTATCAACTAGGATCAAACACAAGATAATAACTGGTCCCTTGCATGTGAATGTTGACATAAGATAACAACTCCTCATGTGTATGCGAGGACATGTAGTCACATGCTATATCTTAACCCCCCTTAAATATCACATACTATATAGTACACTTACAATGTACAAAGTGTCAAACGAGAATGAGTCAAGGCTACACTAGTACTTACAGTGTATTTTGAAGACATGTTTGGGCAGGTATATGACAGTGAGCTATGGGGCATACAGGCAGGTGCGTTTCACAGATTAACGAAAATCAATAACATTATTGTGCGCCGGTCCTAGATTGTACACAGTCACCTCGACAGTGTGTACGGCGAGGCAGAACTAGTGTCACTATATACACCGCGGCCCAAACTCTAACCTATTCTCATAGCTGGAAATCAGTGAATCAAGGATTCATATTGTGCCATATCGGGAAACTTCTCTTCATCATGCCCAGAAAAAGGACGAGGAAACCAGCAGTGACATGCGGGTTAGAGGCCAAGAGAGGAAAGCAGGACACAGCAGATTCAGAACAAGACACCGGTGACTCGGTCAAATGCCAAGCAGAGAAAATAGAGAATTCACATCCTGAACCCAATCTAGTAGAACAGGGAGGTTTACAAGCAAACAACAAGAGTGCAGGAAAATTTCCTTTCTTGTGGGGCATCTCACTGAGCAGACCTGTCTATAACCTGGTGTCACACAGGGGGTATGTGTACGGGAGGTTCGGAGGTGGAGAGGGCGAGGGATTGGGAATGGGGGGTGTCTGGAGGATCAAGGCGGGACAAGAGCAGGATACTGAGGGAGAGACGCATCAGGCCCCAAAAGTTATAATCTCTGGGATAGTACATAACCAATGTTCATGCGTGGACACAAAGAGAGATTTCCTTGTCCTTGTTGATGGTTGCACTATAAATCAGTATAAACTGGATGGGACACTCCATAAAAGGAAAGATCTAAGGGGTGTATTTGGTTTGTTTGTTCAAGGTATTCAGTACTGTCACAACCAAGACATTTACACAGTGGGACAAAGTGATGGAAGTATGTGGAATATCCATCCAAAAACTCTCCGGATAACAAGAGGAGAAAGCACTTACAACTCCACAAGGATGTTCTGGATGTCACATATGGAGAACCCGGTGTGTACCAACACAATGACCCGAGCCAACGCCAGAGAGCTGGTCATCTGGCGAGAAGGTTGCAAGTTTCAACTCAACAATTTGCATCCAGGGATTGGCTACTGGAACAACACCAATGACCACTGCTGGGACTCTGCAGGGATGCTGGTGGTCTGTGACCATGGTAACGACAGTGTCGTCAGAACTCTGGTGAACTGGGAGACTAATAAATGGGAGGTGGCACTTGGTAAAGATGAAATCCCTGATGGAAAGCCAAACTTTGTCACCATAGTTGATGATGCTTATTTGTTTCTGGTTAGTTCGGATGGTCCATGCCTGTCATGATTACACTTATACTAAAGTTATTATTCAAGGGGAAAACTTGGAGGCAAACACAGCTGGAGAGAAACAGCTGAAGGCAAGCCAAGATGGAGGACCAAGGAGGAGTAAAAGGCCTAAAGTAGTCGCAGCCAGAACAAATCAGTCCTTAATGCATTAATAGATAGAGCATGATCATAACCAAAACATACTGAACACAAAGCTACTTGATATTTTATCATGTTATATGAAATAAAACTATAAATATATATGTGAAGTAATCTCTATTCTATAACCCACTTGTAAAAACTAAACGATTGATGTTAAAATTAAATGGGAATTCTGCATAGAGGAGCATTCATCCTGCCTACTGGGGTATGTACTGTAGCATTGAATGACACCTACCAGGCTATTGATCGTGCATCACAACTTTAATTTACTAATCGATATCTTAATACTACCTGTAAAAAATCTTACTATCAAATATCCCATTGATAAAAGTCGCTCATATGTGTCGACCAACAATTTACAGCAGCGACCCGTAGATGTGTAGGGCAACCGTTACCAACTAACAAAGTTTTATATTAGGTTAAAGCAAATATTGATGATTCAGCTTACATGTGTTTACTTGACAGCAAGACCTGCCCACAGAGTGTCAATGTTACTTATCATTCAAAGGATATTATAGGCTGTTTAACATTCACCAACATACACAGGAGATCAACTATTCACAAGCAGCACCTTGTCAGGTGTCTCCAACTAAAGAATTCAGATACAGAACCTATGATTCATTTCACACATGTTTGCTTGACAACTGTACTAGGACAGGTAAACATAGTTAACAAACACCGGAGATTGTAGGCAGTTTTACATAGATTACAAACACACGAGTTCACAGTCAGTTAAATATGGCTACCGGAGGTAAAATAGAGGTAACCAATGGACAGAAGTGCCCTGTTTGTTTAGGGGAATTTGACCAACCAAGAGTGTTACCATGTAACCATGTTTTCTGTAAAGAATGCCTGGAACAATGGTTGAATAAGAACAGACTTCAATGTCCTTTGTGCAGACAAGAGACTATATTCAATGATAAATTAGCAATTGGAAAACTACCTAAACCGATGATAATCAAGGATGAAACTGAGAAACTGACCAAACTCCTGTCAATCGGAAGTGGTGGTGGCATGATAAATAAAACATGCGGTATGTGCGAGAAGTCAGACGCTCCATGTTACTTTTGTCGAATATGTGTCAAAAACTTGTGTGAAGAATGCCAAAGGAAGCACAAATCCAATAAACGTTATGCATCACATGAACTCATCCCAGCATCCAAGCGAACTCTTTGCAGCTCACATCCAGACGAACTTATAACATTTTACTGTTGTGACTGTTACCAGGGACTGTGTACCCTCTGTGCAGACATGGGCCACTTAGATGATCAGGTAATTGAAATCAATGACACTGAATTAGTTCTGGGTAAGAAAAAACAACTTAAGAGGTTTACTGGTGATTTGCATAGCAGTGTTAAATCACTTAAAGAGCATAAATTACAAGTATGTGAATCTGTGAGATCACTCTGAGATAGCTATGATAAATGTGAGCAAGGATTGATAAGTATCAGAGAAGAGGTTGTTCAGAACATAAATGAACAAATAGTTAGGTTGAAGCAAGAGAAATCAGCTGAGCTTAAGAAGTTAGCCTTGTATATGGAAGACATAGAAAATATGTTAGCAACTAGAAATAGTTTAGACACTTTTATTAAAGGTTTGCAGGGTACAGCTGCTGAGATTGTTCTCTCGGCTGATAATCTGCCAGATATAAGTAGTAACACTGTTCCGGTTATGCCCAACTACACAATTCCTGAAATAAGTCACAAAGTCACCGAGTTATTAAACTGCACAGAATCATTGATAACCAGAACAAGAGCTAGAACAAAAGTAGCCGCTAGGTCTGGAGGATATGGAGGCGCAACGCCCGACACAAGTAGTATAGTCACTCCATTAAACATTATCACCCCAGTACCAAGGTCGATCTTTATGTTCAGGTCCGATGATAATTTTGGGACCAAAGTTTTAGATATCATATATGACAGTAACAAAGCAGGGTGGTGGGTTAGAACAAAAACGCTAGAGATACTGAATTTTGGTCTAGATGGTAAAATAAATACTAGGATGAGGAAACATGTTCCACACGATGATGCCCGAATTTGCATTGATACTAAAGGAGGTCAGCTAATCCTAGTTCATAGGGAAATGGGATTGGTTTGTTTATCTAGACAAGGTGATTTAATAAGAAAAATAAAGATACCTGATGGTAGAAGTTTGTATGGTGTAACTTTTTGTCCTAACAGAGATGTGTTTGTAGTAACAGATTGCGGTAATCACTGTCTGTGGTTTGTATCTGGTGACATTGGGAAGGTTTTACATAAATTTGGTTCCAAGGGCAGAGGAGACAAACAGTTAAATTGCCCACACTTTATCTGTCATCAGAATGTAGGGGAAGCTGAATGTAACATTGTTGTAAGTGACTGTTTGAATCACTGTATTAAGTTATTCACATGTACGGGGGAGTTTATCAGAAAGTTTGGTACTGAAGGGACTGGGGATCGACAGTTACAGAGACCTTTTGGTGTTTGTGTAGATCCCTGGGGGAGAATTATTGTGAGTGATTCTAAAAACTCTAGAGTTGTTTGTTTCTGGTGGGATGGTGCAGAAAAGTTTCAGGTTTTATTAAAAAAAGAACAACTTGGTGGTGAGAGGCCATTCTGTGTTTCGGTATCTGATGATGGCAAACAGCTGCTGGTGGGAATGTTGGGAGAGGGAACTATCAAAATATTTGATATTTAATACATCTGGGAGGACCTAGAATTAACAAAATTATTTTTTGTTGATGTTTAATTTTTTAATATATATTTTACTATACAAATTATTTATAAAATGCAACTTACTGTACATTACATATTAAAAAGTTTGAACAAATATATCTTTGTTGAAAAAGTGTATATGATATTTACTTCTACTTAACTAATCATACTCTCATTTGTCATTCATAGTTTTGATTGAAATAAAATTTTATGCTTGTAATAAACAAGGTGGGCTTCAATTTTAAGTTCTTTCTTGTACTTAGAACAAGTGTATGACCCCAAAGGTAAAAGGGTCAAGAGTAATCAGAATTATTTTACTTTGAGTTTGGTGGTTCTGGTCATCAATGTTTATTAAAGTGTAACACAATTTACGTCATTACGTCATTACATTATAGGTAACACAGTAGACCCTCACTATAACACGGGTGTAGTTATATATTATAGGATACTTAGAAGACCCTCACTATAACGTGGATGTAGTTGTATATTATAGGTAACACAGTAGACCCTCACTATAACACGGGTGTAGTTATATATTATACGTTACTCAGTAGACCCTCACTTTAACGGGGATGTAGTTATATATTATAGGTAACACAGAAGACCCCCACTATAACGTGGGTATAGTTATATATTATAGGTAACACCGTAGACCCCCACTATAACGTGGATGTAGTTATATATTATAGGTAACACAGTAAACCCTCACTATAACACGGGTGAAGTTATATATTATAGGTAACACCGTAGACCCCCACTATAACGTGGATGTAGTTATATATTATAGGTAACACAGTAAACCCTCACTATAACACGGGTGAAGTTATATATTATAGGTAACACCGTAGACCCCCACTATAACGTGGATGTAGTTATATATTATAGGTAACACAGTAAA
>JAXGGS010525474.1:0-35395 GCA_035585475.1 Armandia brevis | reverse complement strand
TTGGCGATGGTGGTTTTCACTTTCAATTAAATGAGCTTATTCACATTTTAAAAGATAAAACCGACGTTACCATTATTTATATGCGTAATAATGTTTTCCATTTAGGGAAGAGTGGTGATGGAAAAATTTACCATTGTAATGATGGTGGTTTTAATGTTCATCATATTATTTCGGCATATAAGGGGCAGTCAAAAACCTGTACTAGGGTGGGGGATTTTAAAGATAGCTTTACTGCATTTAGCCAAATGTCTGGCATTTCTTTGATTGAAATATTGGCTGAGCCAGTTGAAGAAAAACAGTGTCATGAATTGAAATTATTGAATTTTTATATAAACGGCATTTACAATGCAAATCAATAATATGGTGAATAACTAGATACACCCGTACATTTTGTAGCTTACAAAACCCCCAATACATGCACTGGGATACTAGTATTATAACGCTACTACTGCACTAATTGCTAGCTAGCATATGTGTTTATATACACAAAAAAGATTGTAATGCGCAGCATAGGAGAGTTAACACAAACTATAAAAGCGAAGAGTGATTTCACTTTCATCTAATCTATAGACCAACATGCCACCATGACCTTTGGCTAAAAGAGACCAGTGGCACTACACGTGATAATTCCTTACCCCAAAGCTTTGCAGCAAGCCATATAACAGCACGTTCAATTAACTCCAGACACAGCTGAAGCAAGCAAAGACTGTACTGTGCTCGTTCGTCTTAAAGATGCGCAGAAGCGCAGTAAGTAGGTTTAGCGATGCAAGGCAAGAGCAAACAGCAAAGCCATACATACCGTTGGTATTTCATGAAAACTGGGGAGATACAGGTGCAAAGTGCAGCCTGTTATTGGATTAAGCAATGCTGTGAGCCGAGCTGTCAGAAATGCCTGTCAGCATGCTGCAACCAAAGCCCACAGCAAAGTATTATTCTGTAGCAGCGAGAGATAGTATTCTGTTCAGTAAGGTCTTATGAGCTGCCTCTAGGCAATGCTTTACGTCACTTTTGCACTCACCTCGAATGGGTTGTGCGATAAAAAGGTATGGCATACACACCTTTACAGCACTGCTTTTCCTCCCCGTTATGAAATGACTATCTCTATTGCATCCTGTTTAATAATATATTTTCTTGTGTGTGAAATTACAAAACAGTAATGTTTGAAGCTGCTGGGCCTTTATCGCCATCAGAAAGTACAAACTCTACTTTTTGCCCTTGTTTTAGGGTTTTAAACCCCTCACCAACGATGGCAGTAAAGTGTGCAAAGACATCTGAGCCGTTGTCTATTTCTATAAAGCCGAAGCCTTTAGCGTCATTGAACCATTTAACGATTCCAGTAGTTTTATCAGACATGAACTTTTCCTAATGTTATACAAATATAAATACTCGAAAAGCAACCCCGCGAATAACCAAAAATACTACCCTCTGATTATTAGCACAAACTACAAAAAAGAATGCTTTTCACACTTGATAATATGTATAAAAATATGTCTGTCAAGAAAAATGACCTGCAGAAATGTACATTTATTCGCGTGAAAAAGAAATAACTGAAATATAGGGAAAATAGATTACGGTATGTTAATGAAATACTTAGGTCAAAACGCCAGCGAGCACCATATTGCGACTAGATATTATAATTAACCAAACAGTATGTCACGTACAGCCATGCATCTGTCCTGCTGGCGTATAAGCCCTTCGCCTATCAAGTAGCAATACACACCACAAGCGGCCATGCGCTGTATGTCTGCATGCGTGTGTAAACCACTTTCTGCAACCACCAATGCACCCTGCTCTCTTGCTCTGGCAGCCAGTGTTTCGGTCACAGCTAGATCAGTATGGAATGTCGACAGATTGCGATTATTGATGCCTATTAATGGAGCCTGTATATCTAATGCAACATCCAGTTCTGCAGCATTGTGTACCTCCACCAGCACATCAAGCTGCAAGCTATGCGAAAGCTGGAGATAATCAAGCAATTGCGATTTTTCTAATGCAGCACAGATCAATAACACGGCATCTGCACCCATAACACGCGACTGGTATATTTGATAGGCATCCACAATAAAATCCTTACGCAATGCAGGCAAGCTGCATGCATCTCTTGCTTGCCGCAAATAGCTGGCAGAGCCCTGGAAAAAATGGACATCTGTCAATACCGAAAGACAGCTTGCGCCACCTTCCTGATAGGCCTGTGCTATCTCAGCAGGGACAAAATCATCAGTCAGCACACCCTTGCTTGGTGAAGCCCGTTTCACCTCTGCTATAAGTGCTGGCTGCTGCTGATTTGCCTTAGCTTGCAACGCCCGAATAAACCCTCTAGGCGCAGGTGCTTTGTCTGCCAAATTTTGCAATTCGGTTAGCTGCTGCTGACCTTTTTCGGCGGCAACCTCTTGTAATTTATGGGATATTATTTGGTCAAGCATGGTAGGAATTTTCCTGGGAATAGCAAATAGACGTGTTAGACAAGCGTTTTACTGCAATAGAGGTAACTAGCGACCGCGCAAAAACAACGCATCCAGCTTGTCTACACCAAGCTGTACCCACGTTGGTCTGCCATGATTGCACTGCTCGCTTCTGTCCGTACGCTCAATATCGCGCAATAACGCATTCATTTCAACAATACTCAGTCTATCGCCAGCCTTAATAGCAGACTTACAGGCAAAGTTTGCCAGACAAGAAAAGAGCATGTCTTCAAGCGCAGATGTTTCGCTCCACGAATCTATATCGCCAGCAATATCCTGAATAAGCGCAGCACTATCAATCTTTCCTACCAGCCCTGGCAGAGCACTCACCCGAATACTGTTTGGGCTACGCTGCTCAAAGTGCAGACCCAGTTCGGCAAATGCCTGTTGTTTGGCCACTAAGCCTTCCACAGTAAGTGTGTCGAGTGTTACCACAACAGGCAGTAAAAGCTGTTGAACAGGAATATGACCACGCTTGAGTTGCTGTTTTAGTCGCTCGTACAAAATACGTTCGTGTGCGGCGTGCATATCAACCATGATTAGGCCTTTCTCGTTTTCAGCGAGCACATAGATGCCGTGCAACTGCCCAATTGCCTGCCCAAGTGGCATAACCCTATATTCGTTTTCTTCGGGTTCTTGCACTTGCTGTACTGGCGTTGATGTCTCAACACTAATTGGCGGCACTTCATCCATCTGCAGTTTCTGCTGCTTGCCTAACTCTGCAAAGGCAGCTAACTGCTCCGCTGGCATGGGCGGCCTATTCGCCTGATGCCTCGCAACATAGTTTGAAGCGGAAGTAGAAGCTGGTGCTGGTGCTGGTGCTGGTGCTGACACAGGGTGCGGAGCAGAATCAACCAGTTTTTCTATGCTTACTGGTTTGCTGTGTCCGCTTTTTGCCAACACATCTGCCACTGCGGCTGCTACGCAATCGTGAACCAAGCGCCCCGAACGAAGGCGAATTTCCTGTTTCCCTGGGTGCACGTTGTGATCGACCGTTGCCGGGTCCATCTGCAAAGATAGAACATAGGCTGGGTAACGCGCCTGATACTGGGTATCGCGGTACCCATGCGAAATAGCGTGGGCGATAGTACTATCGCGAACCGGCCTGCCATTCACAAACAAATACTGCATATCGTTCGTTGGGCGCGAATAGCCAGGCAAACCCAACCAGCCTGAAAGATGTATATCTCCTGCCTTTACGTCGATTATGAGCGCATTATCAACAAAGACCTGACCCAACAAATCGGCCACCCTTTTGGTGCGTTCTTCCGCTGTGTTGGCAATATTGAGCCGCATAATTTCCCTACCGTTATGCTGCAACACCCACTTACAATCAAAGCGGTGTAGCGCCATACGGCGTAATACCAAATTAGCGTGTCTAAATTCTGTGCTACTGGCGCGTAAAAAACGCTTGCGTGCTGGCAGGTTGTAAAACAAGGCTTCAACTTCTATATGGGTGCCAGCCGGCATTGCATGGGGTTTGGGTTCTTCCATGCCAGCTGCATACACCCAACCGTGGGTATGCGCGGCCGTACGTGAGCTGATTTTCGTTCTAGAAACCGAATTGATACTTGCCAGTGCCTCGCCTCTAAAGCCAAGACTTTGGCAGCGGAGCAAATCTTCCATACTTGCAATTTTGCTGGTGGCGTGTCTGGACAGCGCAAGGGGTAAATCCTTACTTTCTATACCGCTACCGTTATCAATAACTTCAATTCGATCCATACCCCCGTTTGCCAAGGATATTTGCATACTGGTAGCACCAGCATCAAGGCAATTATCGACCAACTCACGCACGATAGAGGCAGGCCTATCTATAACCTCACCAGCCGCAATCTGGTTTACCAGATGGCTATCAAGCAAATGTATGGTCGTGGTCATTTTCCCTGCGTCATAAGCAAAGCTGGTGTTCGACACCCTGCTACAGCAAGTAACACCGCTTCTGCTAGTTGTAACGCATTATCGCGTCGTACGCCCTTAATGGTTTGATCGAGCACAGAACACCACCGCATCATTGCCTGTATGTTTCTGGTATGCAAGCGTCGCATAGCCTGCTCATAAATTCGCTGTTTGCTCGCCCATAACCCAAGGCGGCGAGATACTTCTTGGCGATTTTCGTGCTCGTCGCGAGCCTGACTGAGTAACAACAGTTCACGCAGTTGACGTATAAGCTGCCCTTGAAAGAGCGCTAAATCTACCCCCGAATGTTGCATGTTTTTCCACGCATGCGAAACCCTATCAACCTTGCCACAAAATGCATCATCCAGCATCTGAAACAGGGTGAAACGCGCATTGTCGGCAATGGTGTTTTGTATATCTTCGAGCGACAGCATGTGCTTGACTGGAAACTGCATAGCGAGCTTTTTCATCTCTTGGTCAGCCGAAACCATATTGCCGTAGGTAAGTTCAAACAGTAACCGCAATGCCTCGCTATCAATACTCAGGCCAGCATGCTGAAGGCTGCTCAACAGCCATTGTTCGAATTGGTTTTCATTCATCGGCCAAATAGTGACCCAAAGACCTTTTTTGTCGCAGGCCTGCACCCAGGGTTGTTTTTCTATAGTCTTCTCAATTTTTTTGCACACCAATACCACTAACAAATTATCGTCGCTGGCATCGGTTAAGCGTAATAACCCTTTGTAAATAGTGCTGTTCCAACGCGGAAAATTGCATTGCACTTCGCAAAGTCGGCGCGATGCAAATAACGATCCAGTGGTCGCCTCTGCCAGCATTGCATCGAGCTCTTGCTCGCTATTCAGCAGTTTGTGCATCCGCTCGGTACAGCCTGCCTGCTTCGCATAACGACGTACCTGACGCTGCGCCTGCATGCGTAAAAATGGCTCATCACCGCTAATCAAAAAAAGACTTTGACTGCCACTGGTGAGTTTGCCAGCCAGGTCGTTATATAAGCATTTCATTGCTTAACCAGTGCTTGAACCAGGTCGTTCGCCATGCGTTTGCGCAGGGCCAGCAAAATGTCGCGAAATTCTGGATTAGCATCAGTAGGTGTACCAGAAATACGGAAGATTTCTGTACCGCTAATAAAGCCATTGGTTACCTGTTTTTTCCAAGGTGCATCAATAGTAAGGCGTGTAGAAAAATCGTAGCGCCACACAAGTGTTAGCTGTTGTTCGCTATCACCCTCAAAAACAAGGGTATCTTGCAACCGTCTATCTTCGTTGGTCACTGTTAACGAACCTCTTGCCCCTTCTTTGGCAAGCACAATGCCGCGTTCTTTAAGCGAAACGCTCAGCGTTTGCTCAATATCGTCATAGGCATCGACACTGGTTACCACCAGCGGTTGCCACTCCGCCGGAAAAGCCGCCAGCGTACGCAACCGGTAGCCACAACCAGCAATCAACAAACACGAAAAAACCACTATTAACCAGCGCACTAGATCACCAAATTAACCAATTTATCGGGCACCACTATCGCCTTGCGAATCGGCTTGCCTTCCAGATACTTTTGTACCTGTTCATTGCCGAGCGCAAGTGCTTCAAGCGCACTTTTTGCAAGTCCTGCTTCAGTGGTAATTTTAGCTCGCACCTTGCCATTTACCTGCACCACCAAAGTCACCTGGGTTTCGTGCATTGCTTGGGTATCTGCCTCTGGGAATGGATGCTCAAGCAGGTCTCCACTATTACCAAGCGACTCCCAAAGTACATGACAAATATGCGGCACCATAGGCGCAAGCATACACACAATTTGCTGATACACATGTCTGCCCAGCGCGTAATCCTGACTGGTTGACGCCGCATCAGGGGCAAAACGCTGCAATTGATTACACAGTTCCATAATTGCCGCTATGGCTGTATTAAATGTTTTTCTGCGCTCAAGATCATCGCGTACTTTGGCAATAGTCTGGTTTGCCTTGCGCCACAAGTCCTTTCCTTGCGGACTACACGCATCTGCAGCAAAAGACAGTTCCGCAGGCTGCACGTAACGATCGCACATGCTCCATAGCCGGTTAAGAAAACGCGACATCCCCGTTACGCCCCTGTCTGACCATTCCAGACTCTGCTCGGGAGGAGAGGCAAACAGTAAAAACAAACGCGCCGTATCGGCACCATACTGCTCAATAACGTCATTGGGATCGACCCCATTGCGTTTGGATTTAGACATTTTTTCCACCCCGTCGTAGCTATACAGCTCGCCGTTCTGGTGTCTGCCTACCCGCTTGCCATTGGCATCGGTTTCAATAGTCAATTCGTGCTCGCCAGCATAAAACGTTCGCTCGCCGTCTTTGCGAGAATACACGGGAGCTAGCACC
This sequence comes from Armandia brevis, assembly GCA_035585475.1. NCBI lineage: Eukaryota > Metazoa > Annelida > Polychaeta > Opheliidae > Armandia > Armandia brevis. The sequence continues at coordinate 28,666 of JAXGGS010525474.1, read as the reverse complement.
ATACCCTGCGCAAGCAGGCTGATAAATGGCTCTGCACTGGTAATCAAAGGATCTCCCTTGCTATCGCACAGCGTATCGCGCATTACTCGATGAAAAAACCGAGCGTAAAGCAAATGCAAAATAGCGTGTTCTATACCACCCACATACTGATCAACTGGGCACCAATAACGTGCGCGATCATCCAGCATGGATTCGTTTTGGTTATAGCTTGCGTAACGCGCGTAATACCAGGAAGATTCAAAAAAGGTATCAAAGGTATCTGTTTCTCTGCGTGCATCTGCACCACAGGTGGGGCAGCTAACTTCCGCAAAATCGGCAAGCTGCTGTAAGGGGTTACCCCTGCCGGTTATCTTCACATCTTGCGGTAGTTCAACGGGCAAATCGGCCTCTGGTACTGGCACAACCCCACAACTATCGCAATGTATCATTGGAATAGGCGTACCCCAATAGCGCTGGCGTGAAACACCCCAGTCGCGCAATCGCCAGGTAGTGGTTTCTTCACCCACATCCTTTGCTGCCAAATCGGCAACTATCGCCTTGCTGGCCTCGGTGAAATCCAAACCGTCGTATTTACCAGAATGCACGCACACACCGTCCTTACCGGTAAACGCGCCTTCTTCAGTAGCCGCTGCACCGTCTTTGGGGGCAATGACCTGTTGAATTGGCAGGCCGTATTTACTGGCAAATTCCCAGTCCCGCTCATCGTGCGCAGGCACAGACATTACTGCCCCCGTGCCGTATTCCATAAGTACAAAATTCGCTACCCATACCGGCAATCGCTCACCAGTGAGTGGATGCAATACAAAAACCCCCGTTGCCATACCCAGCTTTTCTTCGTTATCTTGCTGCGAACCGGGAACCCGGCAGGATTCGGCAAACGCCGCCAATGCAGGGTTAGATGCACACAGGCCGTCAACGATCGGGTGATCAACAGATATCGCCATATAGGTAGCGCCCATCAACGTATCCGGACGGGTGGTAAATACCCGCAAATGCTCGTTGGTGTTTTCCAGTAGGAAATCGACATACGCACCCTTGGATTTACCAATCCAGTTGCGCTGCATGGCCCGAATATTATTTGGCCACTGCAAGCCATCAAGCGCACCCAGCAATTCTTCGGCATAGTTTGTTATGCGCACAAACCACTGCGATAGCTGCTTGCGTTCAACCAATGCGCCAGACCGCCAACCGCGGCCATCTTCAACCTGCTCATTCGCCAGTACAGTTTGATCTACCGGGTCCCAGTTCACCCAAGATTCCTTGCGATACGCAAGACCCTTCTTGTACATCTGAATAAACAGCCACTGTTCCCAGCGGTAATAATCTGGATCGCAGGTTGCAAACTCCCTGCGCCAATCGTAGCTATAGCCAAGCCGTTTTAACTGTCCTCGCATATGGTCAATATTTGCGTAGGTCCAGGTTGCAGGATGATCTCCAGAATCTATAGCCGCATTTTCTGCTGGCAGACCAAAGGCATCCCACCCCATTGGATGCAGCACCTGTTTGCCAAGCATTCTATGAAACCGCGCCAGAACATCGGTAATGGTGTACACCCGTGCATGGCCAATATGCAGCCGCCCGCTCGGATAGGGAAACATAGCCAACGCATAGTATTTTGGTTTGCTTGCTTCCTCTTCAATATGAAACCTGTTGTGCTTTTCCCAGTATTGCTGGGCAGTCTGCTCAACCGCTGCGGGTATGTATTCGCTTAATGCCATAGGTAAGAATTGTGTTTGTAAACTATTGAAAAATAATGAATTTAATCGTTTGAAGAACCCTCATGGCAGGCATAGAACAAAACTGCACCCCCTATTGCCAAACCCCAGTCCCTCAGGTGTGATTGTACCCATAGGGATGCCACGAAACAGACAATTACAAGCTACCACCTTCGCTTTCAGCTACTACCGGGTTCACCAACGTTCCCAAACAGCCAATTTCTACTTCCAGCAGATCGCCAGCTTTCATATACACAGCCGGATCACGCTTATCACCCACACCACCGGGCGTACCCGTCACAATCACATCACCAGCGGCCAGTGGCGTAAAATGCGAGATATAACTAATGAGGGTTTCAACCGGAAAAATCAAATCGGCCAAAGTCGCATTCTGCATAACCTTGCCATTCAAACGCGTTTGTATTGGCAACTTGCGGTAATCCCCTACGATGTCGGGGGTAACCAAACAAGGCCCAAACGCACCGGTTGCAGGGAAATTCTTACCCGGCGTAAACTGCAAAGTATGCCGCTGCCAATCACGTACCGACCCATCAACATAACAAGCAAATCCGGCAATATGATCCAGCGCCCTGCTTTCAGGAATGCCGCGCCCACCTCTACCAATCACAACCGCCATTTCTCCCTCATAATCAAAGCGATCAGACACTGCAGGCTTAACAAGACTCTGCCTATGCCCAATTTGCGAATCAGGGTAACGAACAAAAACTGTTGGGTAATCAACGTCTGGTCGCTTGGTTTCTGCTTTGTGCTCTTCATAGTTCACGCCAATACACAGAATTTTTGCCGGATCGGGTATTACGGGTAAAAAGGTTATATCTGCCAATGTGAACTCAGCATGCCGGTCTTGTATATAGTCCTCAGCGAGCTGTAAAAGGTCTGCATCTATAGCTGCTTTCAGTGTGATTACATCTGGCCATAAGCGAGCTGTCAGATCAATAACCCCGCCGTCAACCAATGCACCAAAGCCCGGTTTACCCTTACGAACATACGAAATAAGCCTCATATCTCTTCCCAGTTCCCAATCCAATAGTGAATACACGCTTGCAACAAGCAAGCAACCGCTAATTTGCAAAAACGCTCACGCGCCATTGCATTGTCTCAGTATATTTTTTCAATACCAAACAAACATTGTGATGCGCATCAGGCAATTTTATGCCTTAGCTTGTGCAAAAAATATTGAAAAGATTGAGCTACCCGAGCTACCAGGAACTAATGCTCAATAAGTAATCTGCTTTTATAGAGCCCTGCGCTAGAAACAGGTGTGTTGGTAATTACTCAACCGTTACCGATTTAGCCAGATTTCTGGGTTTGTCTACATCTGTGCCCTTGTGCACTGCTGTGTAGTAGGCAAGCAATTGCAGGGGTATGGTGTAGATAAAGGGCGCGAGCATTTCCTGGGTGTAGGAGAGGCGTACTACTCTGTCGAAATCACGTACTGGGAATTGCTGGTGCTGGTCAACAAACAACAGCATGGCAGCGCCACGCGCTTGTACTTCTTCCAAATTGGAATGCAGTTTGCTTAAAAGTTCACCCGGCGGTGAAACAGCAATAACAGGAGTGTTTAAATCTATAAGCGCTAGCGGGCCGTGTTTAAGTTCGCCAGCTGGATAGGCTTCGGCGTGAATATAAGCAATTTCTTTTAGCTTGAGCGCACCTTCAAGTGCGACCGGAAACATGGGGCCTCTGCCGAGAAACATCACCCCATTTTTGCCAACCAGTTCCATAGCCACATTGGCAATAGTAAGTTCTAACGAGAGTACTTCTTCTACCTGCTGAGGAATGCTATGCAGCACCTTCAGATGACCTGCAAGCTGTGCTTCGTCTAAATTGCTATGCAGCCTAGCCAGTTCGAGCGCACAAAGCTGTAAGACGGCTAGCTGGGTGGTAAATGCTTTGGTGGATGCCACGCTGACTTCTACACCGGCCTGGGTTATCAGGCTGTGATCTGATTCTCGCACTATGGAGCTGAATGGCGAGTTGGTAATTGCCAGTCTGGTGGTAAACCCCATGTCTGCCGCCATACGCAGACATTCTAGAGTGTCTGCTGTTTCGCCAGATTGCGATAGCGTTATGTAGAGCACGTTGTCTAGCTTGGGCTGCTGACGGTAGCGGTATTCACTGGCTACTTCCACTCTGCATGGTATGCCAGCAAGCTGTTCTATCCAGCAGGCTGCCACTAGCGCAGCGTGGTAGCTGGTGCCACATGCAACCATTTGAATGGCTTTAGATTGTTGCATGGCCTGCAAGAGTGCCGGGTTAGCAAAGTCTATGCGGGTTTCTGTGCTGTAGCTTCCAAGGGTGTCGCGCAGGTTGTCTGGTTGCTCGTATATTTCTTTGAGCATGAAGTGGCGGTATTTGCCTTTATCTGGGCGAGAAACCCGGTGCACAATCGATCTGGTTTGCCGTTGTTGTTCCATGCCGTTTTCAGCATAGAGTTTGAAACCTTCTCTGGTTATTTCTAAACTTTCGCCGTCTTCAATAAAAATGTAGTTGCTGGTATGCGCTATGAGCGCAACCGGATCAGAAGCGACAAAGGTTCCTGTTTCGCCCGAACCGAGCACCAACGGGCTGCCTTTGCGTACGGCTGCCAGTTGTTCGGGGTAGCGGCTGCTGATAATGGCTAGCGCATAGGAGCCAACAAATTTTTGGCTTGCCCGATAGAGAGCCTGGTGCAGGTTGTCGCATTGTGCCAATTCGTGCGCAATGCATAATCCGGCAATTTCTGTATCTGTTTGCGATTGCAGCGGCGGTGATCCCAACTCGCTGTGCAATTGGCGGAAGTTTTCGATTATGCCGTTGTGCACCACCACCAGATGATCGTCAATGATGTGGGGGTGTGCATTCTCTTCGGTTGGCTTGCCGTGCGTTGCCCAGCGGGTGTGTGCAATACCGAAACAACTCTGCATGTTTTTTGCACTGGCAGCTTTGGCCACCAATTTCGATACTTCCCCTATAGAGCGGACTCTATCTATCTGACCGTCTGGCGATATTGTGGCCAGGCCAGCAGAGTCGTAACCTCTGTATTCAAGTTGCTGTAAGCCGTCCAGCAATAAGGGCTGTATGGCCGAATTGGCCAACCCACCGACAATTCCGCACATAAGATTTGTTAGCCGAGATACAAAATGCCTTCAACTTCGACCCGTACCCCTTTGGGCAGAGCAGAAACCTGTACTGCGGCACGTGCCGGATAGGGTGGGCTAAACACCTGTTCCATACATTCATTGAATAAGGGGAAATCGCTCAAGTCAGTAAGGTAGGCATTGAGCTTCACAATCTGTTGCAAAGAGCCACCAGAGGCGCTGCATACAGCTTTGATATTTGCAAAAATCTGTTCAATTTCTTCGCGCACGCTGCCATTGCGCAATTCACCATTGGGGCTAAGTGGAATTTGTCCAGATAGATAGACGAAATCACCCGCTCTCATGGCTTGGCTATAGGGGCCAATTGCTTGTGGCGCTTCAGCGGTTTGTATGGGTTGCACTGTCATGACTACGTCCTTAATAATTCATTTATGCCAACTTTGGCACGGGTTTTAGCGTCTACTGTTTTTACAATAATCGCGGCATAGAGACTATGGCTGCCGTCTTCAGCTGGCAGGTTTCCGGGTACAACAACGGCCCCGGCTGGCACTCGTCCGTAGTGTACTTCGCCGGTTTGGCGATCATAAATTTTTGTGCTCTGACCAATGTATACACCCATTGATAACACAGCGCCCTGCTCTACTATTACGCCTTCTACAACCTCTGATCTGGCACCAATAAAACAGCCATCTTCAATGATGGTAGGTGTGGCCTGTAAGGGTTCTAGCACCCCACCTATGCCAACGCCTCCTGAGAGGTGTACATTTTTTCCTATTTGCGCACACGAGCCAACAGTGGCCCAGGTATCAACCATTGTGCCTTCGTCTATGTAGGCACCCAAATTTACGTAGCTGGGCATAATGACTGTGTTTTTGCCAACATACGCACCTGCACGAACCACAGCAGGCGGTACTACCCGCACACCGTCTTTGGCGAATCGTTCGTTGTTGTAACCGGCGTATTTAAGACCAACCTTGTCGTAGTAGTTTGTCCAACTACCGTCAAGGGTATGGTTGTCGTTTAGTCTGAACGAAAGCAATATGGCTTTTTTAATCCACTGGTTTGCTTTCCATCCTTGATCAGTTCGCTCGGCTGCGCGTAGTTCGCCGCTTTCGAGTTGGGCTATGGTATCTGTAACTGCTTGCAGCAATTCTGCCGGAGGGTTATTACTGTCGATCTGATCGCGCTTGTCATACCAATGCTCTATGGTTTGTGTATGCATGGTTACTTAGGGGTTCCTTTGTGCTGTTTGGTGGTTGTGGTTGTTTGTTTTTTTGCTGTCGTTTTTTGCTGCGTGCTATCTGGCGCACCCGATGCCGACAATGCGGCCAAGTCTATGAGACGTCTGCACAGTAGTTTGGTGCTGAACATTGCCATGTCTGCATTCATGCCAGAAGCAAAGCGTTGCGGGTTGTGACTGGTAATCAGTACCACTGCATTGAAAACAGGAGAAGCATAAGGCAGCAGCAAAAACGATTTTTGCGTGTCTGGTACCAGTGTTTGCAGATCATCTGGTAAGGGTTGCCCTACTTGATACATTTGGCTACGCAGGGCCGAATCAACAATATCGGGCATTGTGTCTTTATCGAGCACCTGTACATTGGCATTGCCTTCAACCATTTGTACTAGCTGATTTTTTTGCTGGGGAATCAGCATTTGTACCGAATCTACCTGCTCAAATACCTTGCACCACCAGTCAGAAAATTCTGCTAGCAGCTCGGTAATACCAAGCGTGTCTAACACCTGCGCGTTGATGGTAAGAAAACCGCTTAGTACCCGTTGGTTGGTTGCGTGCAGGCCCACAAGCTGTTGCACACGCTCTTGCTGTAACGCATAGCTTTTACGCAGCGTTAGCACCTGGTGTTCTAACAACGAGATGTTCTCGCCGCAATGGTGCGCGATGGTGAGTTTTTCTAGTAACTCAGCCTGCGCTTGTTTGGCAAAAAATTGTGGATGTTTGGCCAGGTAGTCGGCTACCTGGCTAGCGGTTATACGCTTGGTTGCGGCAGGCTTTTTTGCTCCCGCAGCGGATGTGCTTTCTTGCTGTGTAACCATGACTCAACTCGGCCTTAGAAAATGGGTTGGCCGTAGACTAAACCACCAACCATCCAATTACGGTGTACGCCTTCAGGAAAAGGGGTAACCGTATTTGCGCCGAAGTAGCGATTGTATATTTCGCTGTACGAGCCGTGTTGGGCAATAACTTCTACCACCCAGTTATCACTGTTGAGTGGTTTGAAAAGTTCATTTGTGCCGTAGTTAAGAAAAGCAATGATGTCTTCACTACCCTCTTTTTCTGCTCGCATGACATTTTGTTTGGTTATGCCGAGTTCATCTGCATAGATGAGTCCGCTAAACAACAAGTCAACCAACAAAGGCCATTCCCGGTCTGTGTTGGAAACAATCAGCCCGAAAGGATTTTTGCTAAGCAACTGGGGAAGTAGTTTGGTTGCTTCTGGGTCACGCAGTTTGCGTCTCCAGTTAAGCAAATTGGTTGCATCGGAAGTCATGACATTGCATTTTTCTTCCTCAAACCCTCTAAACATTTCGCCTTCGTCTTCATAGAGTACGAACTGGGTGGCATAGCGCAAACGCTTGAGTACCCGGCGCATGCGCAGTTCGTACGACGAACCAGCAATTACACATACTTTGGCGTTTTGCAGATTCCAAACCGTACGAATATTGTCTGCATTGCGTACCAGTACACCCTGACCAGAGTAAAAATAGGGGCCAATCATTTGCAGGCCATTACGTGCGCCTAGCTGCCAGCTCCATTTTTGCTGCGCGGCAAGCACATGCACCTTACCTGATGTAAGCGCATCTATGCGTTCGCCAGATGTGAGCGGCACAAACTGCACGCGATCATCATCTGTCTCGCCAAAAATCATTAATGCAAGAGCGCGACATAACTCGATTTCCATGCCATGCCAGTTATTTTGGGTGTCTGGTGCAGAAAAACCGATCTTACCGGTAGTTACACCACACCTGAGCTGTCTGGCATCATAGACGTCTTCTAGCGTTAAGGCCTGTACTAGGTTTGCAGTCCCCAACACGCCTATTGCTAGCAAACAAAACAACACTTTTTTCATAATTTCAGCCGTAGAGTTGAAAATTGTATTGAGCACTGAATATTCTTAATCTCACACAAGGGCACAAGGTGCTAAGATTATTGCTTTCAAATTGTGTCACTAGGATAAACCATGCGAGGCGTTAATAAGGTCATATTAGTCGGCAACTTGGGGCAAGACCCCGATGTGAAGACTCTACCATCAGGATCAAGTGTTGCTAATTGTTCGCTGGCAACCAGTACTTCTTGGACAGATAGCAGTGGTGAGAAGCGCGAAAAGGTTGAATGGCACCGTTTGGTGATGTTCAATCGTCTTGCCGAAATTGCCGGACAGTACTTGCGCAAAGGCGCTCCCATCTATGTTGAAGGCAATTTACAAACCAGAAAATGGGAAAAAGAAGGTGTGCCAATGTACACCACAGAAATAAACGTTCGTGAAATGCAAATGCTTGGCCGCAGAGATGACGGTGGCGGAGATATGCAAGGAAGTAACTACCAGTCTGGTGCTCCACAGCAGCAACAGCGGCCGCAACAATCGCAGCAGCAACAGCAAGGAAGTAGTAGTACGCCTGCAAACAACTCACCTCAGCAACCCGAATATCAAGATTTTGACGACGACATACCTTTCTAAAAAAACACATCTATTTCGCAGCCTGCTCGTTCTGCTGGGCTTTGTTGCCCTGCTGCAACTGGCTGGCTGTGCCTCGCAATTGCGCAGGCCCCTTGCACCGCTCAACATAAGCATTGTTGCTGTAGAACTTGTTGACGGAAGCACTGGGCAAATACGCCTTAACGCTCGAGGGAGCATTCGTAATCCCAACGAATTTAATGTGAAGCGGGTTGGTTTTACCTACCAGGTGTTGGTAGAAGACCAGCTTATTGATAGCGGCGATGTAGAAAGTAACGCGGAATTTGTATTCAAAAGCAATTCTGAATTCAGTCTACCGGTTCGTATTCCAACCAAAATGCTTGGCGGCTATGTTGCGGCATCCAATCTGAAACAGGTTCGTTATACGATCGATTTACAACTGACCGACGAACGCTACATGCGTGCTACCAATGTGTACAACGGCGCAGTAAACCTTGCGCAACTACTCAAGTTGCCCGAAATATACGCCAAGGGTGTATCGCAAAATAATCAGCTCCACCTGGATGCCGTTATCCATAACCCCAATCCTTTTATTTTGGTGGTTGACGGCTGTCAAGTGCGCTTTCCTGATCAATCAATCAGGCCTGTAGAAATACTGGCTTCAGAAGCACTACCACCAAACGATCAGGTGCGTTTTTACATACCAACGTCTTACCCAGCGAAACCCGGCGATACAACCAACCTTGTTGCCAATTGCAATATCGATGGAACAGATATCACCCTACCGCTCACGCTTGCAATTGTTAAAGGATCGGAATAACCACCACCAGCAACTGCATAACACCAAGCGTAATTGCTCCGGCGACAACATCATCGGCCATTATGCCTAGCCCCCCAGTCAATTTGGTATCGCACCATCCGACTGGGCCTGGTTTGGCAATATCCAATAGCCGGAACAACACAAAAGCGCCACACCAATACCACAGAGAAAGCGGTGCAAACAGCAGCGCTAGCCACATACCGGCTAATTCATCCCATACAACCTCAGACGGATCTTTGCTGCCCAGGCGTTGTGCGGCATAGCTTGAAAGCGGCACACCAACGCCTGTAACAAACAGCACCAATAGCACTTGCAAGCTCCAAGGGGTATAGAGCGCTATAGGAAGAAAAAGCAATACTGAGACCGCTGAGGCCAGCGTGCCACCTCCCTTGAACCGGCCTATTCCACCTAGGCTGGATAACCAGAGCATTAGGGAGCGGTAAATTCGCTGGCGCGTAACGGCATGTTTTTTCCATAGCCATCGAGCACTGCATTAACCAGCTTATGCGCATCCTGCCCACCAAAAGATTTTGATAGCAAGACCGCATCTTTGATAACCACCCGTCCGGGGGTTGCCAATTCATACTGCAATTCGTACGCCCCCAAACGAAGCAACATCAGCGCTATAGGGTCGAGCGATTCCAGGGTGCGTTCAACCAGTGGTGTGAGTTGGGTATCGAGTTCATCCGATTTTTCAACTACGCCGCGAACCAGCAACGTGAAGAGTGCCCAGTCAACTTCCATAGTTGCAGCAATGTGTTGAAGCCTGAATTGGTCTATCAAACTTTGGGCATCGCATGGATTGAAATGCCACTGATAGAGTGCCTGCAAGGCAAATTTGCGTGCGCGGCTGCGTGATTTATAGTTCACAAAGTATCAAGCGTAGTAAGGGTCTCGAGCAACGCATCCGCTGCCTCATATCCCTTGTTACTTTCTGCCTGCAAATGCTGATGATCTGCGGCAACCTGCATTTGGGTGCGCGACGCACGAATAGCGGCCTGCTGATGTGTGTTAACGGTTAACACCCCAAATGCAACCGGTGTTGTATAGCGTACTGAAACATCCATTAACCCCTGCGTACATCCCTGACATACATAATCAAAATGCGGCGTATCACCTCGAATAACCGCGCCAAGCGCAATTATGCCGCGTACATTTCCACGAGTAGCCAAACGCGCTGCCACCACCGGCAACTCAAAAGCCCCACTCACCCAATATTCAGCTACATCCGACACGCCAGCTTCTTCCAGTTTGCGCTTTGCCCCTGCAACAAGTGCACCGACAATGTCTTGATTAAACCTGCTTGCTACTATGCAAACGCTCATGCATGCCCCATTGTGTATTCCAAACCCTGTTGTAATTGACGAGCTACTGCTGCTCCAGCACTCGCAAAATCTTCGCCATCGCTGGCGTAGAGAATCGCACGAGAAACCGGGATGAGTACCCCTCCACGTGTACGGTGCATGGCTGCAAGGTGCTGAAAATCGCCCCCTTGCGTACCAACACCTGGTACCAATAACCAGGCCGAATGTAAACGCTCGGCGAGGTTGGTTATTTCTTCTTTGCTGCGGGTCGCACCGACCACAGCACCAATGCTGCCGAACCCGTCGTTCTGGCTATTCCACCGATTAATCATTGCTGCCAGTGCTGCAAGATGCGGCGGCTGAAATTGGTCTGCCCCTGGGTTTGATGTTTTTACCAGTACAAACACCCCGCCACCCTGCTGCTTTGCCGTATCAACAAACGGCTGTACCGCGTCTTCACCAAGCCAAGGATGCACTGTAACAGCATCGCCTGCTAGCGGTGAATCCGGGTGGAGATATGCACGAGCATAGGCACTTGCGGAGTTCGCAATATCGCCTCTTTTTGCATCGATAACCACCAGCAAGTTGCGTGCTTTAGCGCATGTAATCAGGCGCTCTACAACCGCTATTCCTTTGCTGCCAAGACATTCGAAAAACGCCATTTGTATTTTTATGCCACATATATAGGGCGCAGATGCCTCTATGTGCGCCATACAAAATGTCTCTATTGCTTTGCAGCTATCTTGCTGTTGTAAGTGCGTGGGAAGTCGAGAAATATCTGGATCTACACCCAGCAATATGCAGCTTTTACTTTGCGCAACCAGCTGCGTTACCCTTTGCGAAAAACTAACCTCCATGTGCTTCCAGCCAGTTTTTACCAAAACCTGCATCGACAACCAACGGCACCTGCAACGCCACAACTTCTTCCATAATTTTTTTCACTTCTTCTATGAATACCTGCGTATCTGCCTGGGGTATTTCGAACACCAGTTCATCGTGTACCTGTAATACAAGTTTGCATTGGCTATTGCCCCAGCGTTTGTGGACGGCAAGCATAGCCAATTTAATAATGTCTGCTGCGCTTCCTTGCACAGGGGCGTTAATTGCCAGCCGCTCGGCTCCTTGCCGTTGCGGGCCTTTGGCCTTGATTGCAGGCAAATATACCCGGCGACCCATCATGGTTTCGACATAGCCTTTTTCAACAGCATTGGCCTTGGTGCTCTGCATGTAATTTTGTACACCCGGGTATCTGGAAAAATAGCGGTCTATGTAGTCACGCGCTTCACCATTCGATATACCCAATTGTCTTGCCAGACCGAATGCCGACATGCCATAGATCAAACCAAAGTTGATTGCCTTGGCGCTACGCCTTTGCTCCCTGTCTACGCTATCTATCGATACACCAAAAATTTCTGCAGCTGTGGCGTTATGTACATCTAGTCCCTGACTAAACGCCTCAAGCAAATTGGCGTCTTCAGATAAATGCGCCATGATCCGCAGTTCAATTTGCGAGTAGTCAGCCGCCACAATGCACGTGCCTGCATCGGCGACAAAAGCAGCACGAACCTGCCTACCTTCGTCTGTACGTATCGGCAAGTTTTGTAGGTTCGGGTTAGAAGATGAGAGCCTCCCCGTAGCCGCAACCGCTTGCTGGAAAGAAGTATGTAAACGCCCGGTTACGGGGTTTACTTGCGCGGCAAGCGTGTCTGTATAAGTGCTTTTCAATTTGTTCAGCATGCGGTAATCCAGCATCAAAGCTGGTAATGCATGCTGCGGAGCCAGCTCTTGTAATACGGCTTCAGAGGTTGAGGCACTGCCACCGGCGGTTTTTTTCTTGCTGTGCAATCCGAGCTGTCCAAAAAGCACTTCGCCCAATTGTCTGGGGGAGTCGAGATTGAATACATTGCCAGCCAGCTCGTGCGCCTCTTTGGTGAGCACCAACAACCGTTGACCGAGTGTTTGTCCAAGATTGCGAAGCGCCTGTGCATCAACCTGAATGCCTCTGTGCTCCATAGCAAGCAACACCTGCACCAAGGGGATTTCTAGATCGTCATACACGGTTTTTGGCCCGGTGCAATCAAGCAGCAATGTTTGCATATGTTGGTGCAGGTGCATGGCAATCCAAGCATCTTCTCCGGCATAGTGCGCGGCACGGGCAAGTGGAACCTGGTCAAAGCTAAGTTTTTGCTTGCCTGTACCGACCAACGATTCGTAGCTAACTGGGGTATAGCTAAAATTCCTTTCAGCAAGGCTATTCAGATCGTGCCTGCCGCCGGTTGCGTTTAAACAATAGGATTGCAGCATGGTGTCGCCAATAACACAGGTTGGCTGGATGCCCAATGTCTGTAAAAAATGCAGATCAAATTTAAGATTTTGCCCAATCATACGTATATCAGGATTGCACCACACCCGATGCAAAAGATCACAGGCTGTTTGTAGCGATAGTTGTTGTTGATCGCTCTGGTGCGCCAGCGGAATGTAGGCATTGCGACCATCTGGCAACGCCAGCGACATGCCAACCATAGTGTCACGCAAGAAATCTAACCCTGTTGTCTCACAGTCATAAGCAAATTCTCCGGCTGCGACTATGGCATCTACCCACTCTTGCAGGGTCTGGGTATCGGTTATTAACACAACCTCTGGCATTGCTTCCAAGCTGCTTTGTTGCACACTCTCGGTAGTAACCACATTGACTGAATCCTTCGATTTGTCTTGGCCACTCGCACCATTAGCTTGCAATAAATCCATATGGCTACGTAGACCATGGGTATGCAAAATGGTTTGTAAACCAGCCTGATCTGACGGCTCTTGTGCAAGACTATCAAGCGGCGGTACTGGCGTATTGTCGTCTAGCAAAACCAAACCGCGGTTATCAACAACCCGTTGCGCATTGTCTCTGAGGTTCTGACCAACCACACCACCAACTTCAGCGCTATGGGCGAGCAGGTTATCGAGCGTTTGGTAGTTACCAAGCCATTTGGCTGCAGTTTTTGGCCCAACTTTAGGAACGCCGGGAATGTTGTCTACACTGTCGCCAGTCAAACACAACAAGTCGGCAATTTGCTCTGGCCAAACCCCGAATTTCTCAAAAACCTGATCGCGCCCTATCTGCTTGTTTTTAAGCGAGTCGTACATTTGCACGGCATCGTTGACCAATTGCATTAAATCCTTATCGCTGCTCACCACAAGCACCTGTTTGTGCAGTTCTGCAGCCTGACGCGCGTAGGTGGCAATAATGTCGTCTGCTTCAAAGCCATCTAGCTTGATCAGCGGCAAACCAAGGTTGCCAATAATGGTGTGGATTGGCGCAATTTGCTCCGCCAGATCTTCTGGCATAGCATCACGATTGGCCTTGTATTCGGTATAGCGCAGATGGCGAAATGTTGGTGCTCTGGTATCAAACACCACCACTGGGAGGCTTTCGGGGAAACGCCCATGCAGGTTCCGTAACATACTCACCACGCCGTGTATTGCACCGGTTGGTTGCCCCTGTGGGCCAAGAAGCGCTGGCAATGCGTAATAGGCGCGAAACAAAAACGACGAGCCGTCGATAAGCAAATAATCAGGCTTGATAGTGCATTCCTCGGTTATCTACCGCTAGTGCAAAGCTTGTGTAGGCAATCTCACGCCTGACCAGATGGTTATCGACCATCTGTTGCATAGTGTCGTTGGGTTTGTCGCAAAGCACAAGAACTGCCGGGCCACTACCAGATAAGCACACCCCATAGGCCCCTGCGTCTAGCAGTTTTTGCTGTAAACCAAGTAAGCCGCATGATTGTTCTATTCTGTATGGCTGGTGCAGCCTATCGCGCATGCAAATACGCAGTAGATTCCAGTCTTGCCGTTCAAATGCCAGAGCAACCTGACTTGCATAGGCCAGATTATAGACGGCATCCTGCAATGGCACTGTTGTAGGCATAACCACACGCGATGCGCTGGTCGACACCCGCACGTTTGGCACAATGACCCAGGCGCATAAGGGCGCATCTATCTCGCGTTGCAATAGCAAAGGTGCTTGATCTCGCCCGCCCTGATGGCTAGCCACCACAAATCCACCAAAGATTGCCGCGCCAATGTTGTCTAGATGTTGCTCAAAGTCGTATGCAATGTGCAGCATTGCATGCCTGTCCCAGCCAGCATTATGAATATGATTTGCAATTGCTATACCCGCAACAATTGCTGTAGCGCTCGAGCCCATACCGCCAAACAAGGGCACGCCGTTATCGCTATGCAGTGCAAACGTCTGTGGTTGCCACGCGTACTTACGGCATAACTGGCTATACACCCCAAACACTAAATTGGATTCTGGATGCGCCAGCTCACTGTCACTGAAACCCGAAATTCTTATTGCATTATGCGCCGCTGGGGTAATGGAAAACACATTACATAGCCCAAGCGACAAGCCAAAACAATCAAATCCAGGGCCAAGGTTGGCAGAGGTAGCCGGTACATGTATAGAAGCGGGAGTAAAGGCAATAGCATCAATGTCAGTAACAGCCTTCATACACACACCTCAGAGATAGGTACTGTACGCACGTAAATACAGACCACTGCTTGCTGCACGTTATTTGTATTTCGTCGATGACATAATAGTGATGCCAATAGAGAATATATCGTGCTTTGTAGTTGAGCGCATATCCAAATCATACTCTTTGTTTTTTGTATTTGTCGCTGTATTCTCATATTCGTAATCACCTTCAAGCGATATATTGTAATAACTACGTGTGAATAGCATGCGAACAAGGAATACTTCATTTATTGCATATGCATAACCAAGTGTTGCCGCACTATAGCTATTGTCACCATTTGAATCTTCGTAGTCAAAAGACTGCTTTTCTTCTACCGAACCATTTTTTGTTGTGATAAAGGTTGAGCCAAAACCGCTACCTGTAATATAACGCACATATGGTGTGCCTTTTTTATTTGGGTAATGGTAATAGGTCAAGCCAATACCTGTGCCCCGACGTGTGTATTTGGTGGTTTCCTTCTCAGTGGATTTCACGCCATTTATCTTTGTTGTTGTTTTCACTTCGGTTTCATTATCAATAAGATTAGTGGCGATCGATATAGCAAGGTGATTGGTAAACATATAAGCAACATCAAGACCAAAACTATCGTAATTTTCTTCGCTATCGGAATTTCTACTGTAGTTGTCATCACCAAGCTCGAACTTCCAGTTTGTTATTTTTTGCGTTAATGAATAGGGCGCATAGTCTATGCCATAAAGAAAGTCGCCTTTTTGTGCAGCGTAGACTGTGGGAACAAAACCACATAACAACAAACAAATCATTTTTTTCATATCAACTTCCTAAAAACATCTGTACATTATAAAAATTAGTGCGTAGCCCCAAGCAAACAAATACACGGCGGCTTCTTTCTTTACAGTATTTGGGGAATAACATAGCTCACACCCAATGAAATTACATTATATGTGGTGTCTACATTTGCCTTGCTATCTGCGTCTTTCGCGTTAACGCCATCAGATGTAAATGTAAAACTGCCTTTCAGCGTCAAATCATAATTATGCTGTGTGTAAGCGAGCCGTAGCTGCCAGAGATCGGTTAAATCGTGTCTATAGCCAAACGACACAGCGTAATATTCATTGTTATCGCCCTTTTTAGTAGCATAGTCTATTTTAGATTTTGTAGTCCCTTCGCTACTCTTCGCAATATCTGAGCCAGAACCAAAGCCAATGACAAGCTCTGCATAGGCCGCACCGGCACCTTCAAGCGGAAAAAGATAGGAGCCACCAAGCGCATAGCCTATACGTTTAGCTTCATTTTCAGTATTAGCACTTGCAGCTGTGTTGCTGGTTTTATCAATTTTTTTTTCATTGATAATATTAAAAGCCCCAACCGCAGCAAACCTATCGGTAACCATATAGCTTGCAGTAAAATCTAAAGAATTAACCACATTGCTTTTTTTGTTACTGGTTTTATAACTACGACTAGCATTACTGGAATAATAATCCCAGTCTTTAATGTTATCGAGCAAGTTCAAGCCTGTGTACCCGCCGCCGAGCAACAAATCGCCCTCTAGCTGGCCAGCATGGGCGACAGAGACAAAAACGCTGAGCAGCAAGCTAGCGACATACTTCATAACAACATCCGGCAAATAAAGGTGCAGGATTATAGCCCACTGATACCAGCAGATCGCTAGAATGGTGTAGAGCATATTCCAACCGAGTTGAACCCTTCACATGCATTTCATTGACGAAGCCTCCATTGAGGTCATCGCTGGCAAAGGCGGACACGGTTGCCTAAGCTTTCTCCGCGCACGTAACCTGCCCAAAGGCGGCCCCGACGGTGGGAATGGCGGTAAGGGCGGCAGCGTCTATCTACGTGTTGAACACGGCCTGAACACGCTGGTGAACTACAGGTTTAATCGAAAGTTCAGCGCCCAAAACGGCAGACCTGGTCAAGGAAGCCAAAAAACCGGCGCAAGCGGCGAAGACTTGTATTTGCCCGTTCCGCAAGGGCTGAACATATTTGACGAGCAAACCAACACCAAACTCGGTGAATTGGTCAAGCAAGACGATACGCTGTGCGTTGCTATAGGTGGAAACTACGGGCTGGGCAATATGTGCTTTACCAGTAGCACCAACCGCACACCCTACAAGACAACCGAAGGCACACTCGGCGAACAACGCCAGCTACGTCTTGAACTGCAATTGCTCGCAGACATTGGCCTTGTTGGCATGCCCAATGCGGGAAAATCTTCGCTAATAAGCAAACTCTCGGCGGCAAAACCACGCATTGCAGACTACCCGTTCACCACCCTTGTACCCCAATTAGGCGTTGTTCGCAGCAAGGGCATGGAAGCTGTTGTTGCCGATATACCTGGGCTTATTGCAGGGTCTTCACAAGGCAAAGGACTGGGCGATAGATTTCTGCGGCACATTAACCGTACCAGCCTCTTATGGCATCTGGTTGATGTAACCCCGCTTGACGATAGCGACCCGCTTGAAAATTTCGCTAAAATTACCCAAGAACTCGCCCAAAGCCCTTACCCCAAACTTTCCAGCATGCCAGTATGGATTCTGCTGAATAAGTGTGACCAAATATCAGACGATGCAGCCGAAGCATTAGCCAAACGGGTAAAGGAACGCTATAGCGATATACCCGTGTTTTGTACCAGCAATTACACCGCACAAAACCACCAAACACTGGTAAACAAAGCCCTTCACTATCTGCAAACCCAAAAAGAACGCGATAAATTATGTCAAAGTCCTCCCGCCAATCCTGGGTAATAAAAGTAGGTAGTTCGCTACTTACTAACCAAGGCGAAGGCCTGGATCAACGGTTTATCGCAGCCCTGGTTGAACAAATAACCCAGCTTTTACAACAGCGCATACAGGTGTGCATTGTCGCTTCTGGATCTATTGTTGAAGGGAAAATAGCGCTTGGTTTTAAGCCCCAAACCCTGGGTGCTATGCAAGCGGCCTCGGCAGTTGGACAAATGCGCTTGGTGCAAACCTTTGCCGACCACTTTGCCCGTCACAATCTACTGACTGGCCAAATACTGCTCACCCACGATGATGTGCACCATCGCACCAGATACCTCAACGCCCGAAACACCCTGCACACACTCCTACGGCTGGGCGCTATACCCATAGTGAATGAAAACGATACTGTGGCGACAGAAGAAATATGCTTTGGCGACAACGACACTATAGGCGGCGTAATCGCCAATTTAATTGACGCGCAGCAGCTCATAATTTTGACCGATGTAGACGGCATCTACACCGCCAACCCGGCGCTCGATGCAAGCGCTGAATTAATACCAGAGATAAGTGCCGACAACCCAATGCTCGATCAGGTCGCAGGCGGCAGTCTGTCGGGGCTTGGGCGCGGCGGTATGACCACCAAAATTCAGGCCGCACGCATTGCCGCCCAGTCTGCAACCCAAACACGCATTGTTTCTGGGGCCGATTTGCACAGCAGCAAACTATTGATAAAACTGGCCGAAGGCGAAGCTATTGGCACCTGCATAACACCGGGAAATACGCCAAGAAAGGCCTATGCACGATGGCTGTTCGGCAGACAAAAAACCGAGGGTACGCTGGTATTAGACGAAGGCGCAGTGCAAGCAATTAAACACAAGAAGGCAAGCCTGCTGGCCGTTGGGGTACAAACCTGCAAAGGCAACTTTAACCGTGGTGCACTTGTGGTCTGTACTGATACGCAGGGAGAACCCATTGCGCGCGGGCTGGTGAATTACACCAGCAATCAGGTGAATCAAATACAAGGACTAAGCACCACCGCAATCGCCGAGTTACTCGGCCCAGCGCATGACCCAGAGCTGATACACAAAGACAATTTGATTGTTTTAGATTAAGAGGCGTTTCTCGCCAAACCCAAGTGCTAGAAAATGACTAAAACGCTGACTTAAGCCAACGACAGGTTTGCGAAGTCAGCAATAGCTCATTGAGGGTATAAAAATGGAAGTGGGTTACGCCGTGTTCAATCAACCGGGTGACCTGATGGGTAAGCACATTCATTGCTAGTAACTGCTGGCTAACCGCATCCTGCGGGTTTTCAGCAAACATGGTGTGCAAAAATTCTGGCACATTGGCTTCACAACGCTTAGCAAAATTGACCAGACGATCAAAACGCAATATCGGCAATATACCGGGGATAATCGGGCAATCAATGCCAGCCTTGGTAACCCTGTCGCGATAGCGCAAGAAGACATCTGGATCAAAGAAAAACTGGGTAATTATGTCGTCTGCCCCAGCCTCAACCTTGCGCTTGAGATTATCCATATCCTGCGCTGCGCTAGCAGCTTCGGGGTGTACTTCTGGGTAACCGGCAACGTGCAACTTAAACGAATACTTATCCTTCAAAAAGCCAACCAAGTCGCTGGCGTAATGAAAGTCTGTACTTTGCGGACTATCTTGCATATCGCCACGTAAGGCTACCAACTGGGAAATGCCCATACTCTGGTAGCTATCGGCTATTGCAGTGATTTCGTCCTTGCTCTGTGTATTGCAAACCATATGCGGTGCAATGGGCACACTCGCCTTGGAATGCATGGCATCTACCAACTCTCTGGTCAATCCAGAAGTTGTTCCCATACCGTGGCAGGTAACCGATATAAACGATGGCGAAAGCTTTTCGTAAATATTGATTACCCGCCATAGCGACAGACTGTCAACCGCATTTTTAGGCGGAAAAATTTCCAGACTGAAGCTAATTGGAGCGTTTGACATCGCCTTATGCTAACTCTTCGCGTAGTTGCTTAGCTGCTGCAACCATGGCCTGCAAAGACGAAGTGGTTTCTTCCCAATCGCGGGTTTTTAAACCGCAATCCGGGTTAACCCATAAGCGCTCTTTAGGAATTTTTTGCGCCGCCAATTTGAGCGAACGCACCATACGCTCTTGCTCTGGAACATTGGGTGAATGTATGTCGTATACCCCTGGCCCTATGTCGTTTGGATACTGGTAGCTTTCAAATGCATCGAGCAATTCCATGTTGGAGCGTGAGGCTTCAATACTAACCACATCGGCATCAAGTGCAGCAACGCTGTCGATCATGTCGTTAAATTCGCTGTAGCACATGTGGGTGTGAATTTGGGTGTCGTCTTCAACGCCGTCGGCGGTGATATGGAAGCTTTCAACGGCCCAACGAAAATAGTCGGCAAAATCGCTTTCGCGCAAAGGCATGCCTTCGCGAATAGCTGGCTCGTCTATTTGTATTGCTTTAATTCCCGCTTTTTCTAAGTCGTTCACTTCGTCACGCAGTGCCAAGGCAACCTGGCGGCAGATAGCTTCTCTAGACAGATCATCACGTTCGAAGCTCCAGCAAAGAATAGTAATGGCCCCTGTAAGCATGCCTTTCATTGGTTTGTCAGTCAGCGACTGTGCAAAACTGCTCCAATCAACGGTCATAGGATTGGGGCGACTCACATCACCAAAAATAACGGGTGGTTTTACACAACGCGAACCATAACTCTGCACCCAACCATTACTGGTAAAGCCAAAGCCCGAGAGCTGTTCACCAAAGTATTCCACCATGTCGTTACGTTCTGGTTCGCCGTGTACCAGCATGTCTAATCCGAGCTCAGACTGACGCTTCACGACATCGCGAATTTCGTCTTGCATACTCTGGTTGTACTGGCTTTCCTGTACTTCACCGGCTTTAAACAAACGACGTGTGCGGCGAATTTCCTGCGTTTGCGGGAAAGAACCTATAGTGGTTGTTGGAAAAAGCGGCATTCCCAACGAAACCTTTTGTGCTTCAGCGCGCACTTGATAAGACGATTTGCGTTTGCACATATCGGCACTTATCCCTGCAACTGCCTGCTGAACTGCGGGGTTGTGAATTTTGCTTGATGTTTTTCTGCTTTGAGCAGCAAGATCAGATGCCTGAAAAGCCGATACCACATCAGACGAATCGGCATTAGTCAGCGCCTGTGCAAGCACACCCACTTCTTGACATTTCTGTACAGCAAAAGCTAGCCAGCTCTTGAGGTCAGCATCAAGTTTATGCTCGTTATTCAAATCATAGGGGCTGTGCAGCAAAGAGCAGGCTGAAGCAACAATCAACCTATCGCCAAGGCTGCTATGCAATTGCTTAAGTGCACTAAGTGAATCACTAAGGTTGTTACGCCAGATATTACGGCCTTCAACAACACCAGCGGACAGTGACATGTTTGCGGGAAGCTTCTTCACTATGCTGTCTAACTCTTGACCGCCACGAATCATATCCACATGCAATGCCTGTACTGGCAATGCAAGGGCTGTCTCTAGGTTGTCGCCAAAATAACCGAAGTAATTGGCGAGCAGTATTTCTAGTCCGCTATCAGCCAGACTTGCATAGGCTTGTGCAAACTGTGCGCGTACCGAAGCAGGAAGATCCAGCGATAAAATTGGTTCGTCAATTTGCACACTCGCAATACCCATTGCTTTGAGTTTGCCTAAAACCTCGCTATACACCTTCAGCAGCTGAGGCAAGAGTGACATGCGATCTAAATCACCCTGCGCCTTACCAAGATACAAATAGGTAAGTGGCCCAATAAGTACCGGTTTGATATTACCGCCTTCGGCCTGGGCTTCTTGTACTTCGTTAAACAACCAGTCAGACGCCAAACGGAAATTGGTGTTAGCAGTGAATTCGGGAACTATGTAGTGGTAGTTTGTATCAAACCACTTGGTCATTTCACAAGCAGCTTGAGGCGTACCGCTTGGCGCACGACCACGCGCCATACGGAACATGTCGTCCAGATCTATTTCCTGATCCTGAGCCACAGCGAAACGTTCGGGAATGTTGCCAAACATGATGGACATATTGAGCATCAGATCGTAGTAAGCGAAATCGCCAACTGTGACAAAGTGGAGCCCAGCATCGCGTTGTAACTTGCGGTTTGTCGCTCGAATTTCTGCTGCCGTGGATACCAACGCATCGCGGCTTCCCGTACCTTTCCAGTAGCTTTCTAATACTTTTTTTAATTCTCTGTGGGCGCCCATGCGTGGCAGGCCCAGTACGTGACTGCGAATATCGGTTGTCGACATGATTTGCGGCTCTCTGTGTATGCAAAAAGGGACGCGATTATACAGATAACCAACAACCGCAAGGAGAAAGCCGGCGTGTTTTTATTGAGCTCCAGACATGCACTATAAAAAAAGCAATATCAGGATATTTGCTGCAAGCAGCGCTGGATACGCTTGCGATGCAACAGCAGCGACCAACGGCTCCCGCCGAACTGGTGCCACAGCATTGCCGAACGAACAGCTGCGAGCAATAACACCCGCACTTTTTCTTGTACCTCTGCTTTTTGCAGGTGCATTTTGTCGCCATAGATACGGATTCGCTGATTGGCAGGCAATGAGCCAAGTGTTGCGACATACAACTCGGCAATTTCACGCAACAACTGCTGTTGTTCATGATCGGGATGGGGGTATTTTTCGCCAAGTATTTTAAGATCAGAACCGATCTTGCTAACCATTGCGGCGTTGGTTGTCAGCCTACGCCGCAGGCCCAAGACAGACACCACGTACATGAGGCTTTGCGTCTCGGGTATTTTGCGTTCTAGCTGTGCCGCCAGCCCGTGCACCCCATATTCAATTGATCCTAACCCCCCAAATATACTGGCTGCGCTCTCACCAGAACTGACAAACAGGCTGTTAAGCGAGGTATCTACACGGCGCAGTTGTGGTCTGTCTAACTCGCCTTTAGTAGCCAGAGTGTTCACAAGATCCGCTGCCTGCCACAAGCCAGCAAGCGCTATGGTTTGGTTATATATATCACTCATCCTATATACCAGTTAATGCCCGCAATACCCAGTGCATGGTCAGACAACAGGACAACAAACATGCCCATCAAATAGTAAATCGAATGCCAGAACAAACGCATTGCCCTCGCATCGCTGTAATCCCTGTGTAGCCGCCAACAAGCAAAAACAAAATGCACGTTGAGCACCAATGATCCTATCAGATACCACACCCCAGACATAGCTATTGCAAACGGCAAAATACACGCGGTGAAAAGCAGCAGGCTGTAGAGAAAACTATGCAAGGTGGTAATTTCTTGGCCATAGACAACGTTCAGCATGGGGAATGCTGTTTTCCGGTAATCACTCACCCTTGCAAGCGACAACGCCCAAAAATGCGGGGGTGTCCACAAGAAAATAATCGCAACCAACAGCCAACCCTGCGCATCGAGTGTATTGGTTACCGAAGTCCAACCCAGCATCGGTGGCATAGCACCGGCCAACCCACCAATAACGATATTTTGCGTGGTGGCACGTTTCAGCAATGCAGTGTAAATAACGGCATAGCCAAACAAAGAAGCCAGAGTTAACCAGGCTGTTAACGGGTTAACCAGTTGGTACAGCACCGCAAATCCGGCTACCGCAAGCACACACGCCATAACCAGAGCGTGCAAACTGGGCACCTTGCCGGTCACTATGGGGCGCTTATTGGTGCGTATCATCCGCGCGTCCATATGGCGATCTACCACATGGTTAACACTTGCTGCGGCAAAAGCACAGAGCGCTATGCCCAAATTAGCAAACAACAACTCAAACCAGGGGAATCTATCCACAGAGGCGAGCAAAATACCAACCACAGAGGTAAGTAGCATTAATGCCACTACTCTGGGTTTACACAACACAAAATAATCTGCTGGCCGAGCTAGCATCGTGAAAACCAATTCCTATATTGTTTATGTTCTGAATCGACGAGTCGCTTATCGATAGAGTCGATAGCTTGCGCCAGAAACCACTGTGTGAACTGTATATACAGCACTATGGCCGATAACAGCCCAACCGAAGAAGCCATTGCCAAGCGTACCCACGAGCTATTGGCAATGAACTCTACACCAATCGTCACCACCAGCAACACCAAAGCAATGCCTTGTATGCGGCGGGTAGAAAGCCGGATCTGTGAAATTTTTTCATAGTGCGCGAGTCTGATCAACGCAAAGAGTATAAAAAGCATGCACACGTAGCTGCCTATTTCCAGCAACCAATAAGAAAACCACTGCGTTGATGCCACTGGTAGATCACCAGCAAGCAACCGATAGACAGGTTCGCTGCACTGCAAAAGCTGCGCGCACTTACCCCATACCCCAGAATGCGACGCTATAACGGGATAGATAAAAAGCAGTATTGAAGCAATGCCCCCAAAAAGGGAAAACGCCAAACAGCGCGAACGGTTCACCTGCGCCAATGTACCCAATCGCCACGGCTGGCGTATAACAAGCTGATGTGTAATAAGTATCACAACGAGCAAAAAATCAAACCCATAGAGCACCCATAAGGGCCAACCACCTGGCACCAATGCAAGGGTTTGCAAATGCACGCCTGCAAGCACTAAGCCAGCGAATAGCCAATACACCTGTTTGCGTTGCAGCGTTTGCCAAGCCTTACGAATTGCGTTGTACTCATCTTCTGGAAACTCAATAATGCGGGTTCGCTGGCGCATAGTGTGTATGAACAGCCAGGTCAGACGTACGCAAAAAGCCAACACCCATACCAGGGTGAGGACTATTAACACCTGTATAGAAGGCATGTCTAGCAAGCTTGCCAATGCATGCACTAGGTAGACTTCGGTAATGGCGCTGCTACGATCTGTAAGACAATCAATAACATTACTAGTACATACGTACTGGTTTTGCCAAGCGTAGAACCAAATGCTGGTGAGCAGCATTGCCAAGGTCAGCACGGCATACCAAATGCTTGGACACCGCCAATAGGATGTTTTCATCCCACCTGTGATTGCTTAAGCAGTTTTCGCCAATCGATCAGCAGGTTGTTGCCAGTATGTTCGAGGTCATAGTGCAAAATGGCATAGCCAAGCGGGTCGACCAACCACACATGCAGGTGTTCTGGACGAGGTAACTGGGGGTTTTCGCTTGCCAGCCTAGCCAGCGTAGCTGCATCTATTTCGTGCATTTTTAATTCTGGTAATCGCTGCGAAAGACGTGCCAGCGTCTGTTGATCGCGCACATCAACCAGCAAAACCGCGTGGCTACCTCGGCGGTATTCTCTACCCAAAGCCTGATGCACCTTATGCATGATCACAAGCCTTGTTTCACAGTCTGCATCGCATTCGCCAAATACCAAAGTCATGGCCTGCCACTTGCGTTGATTATGCAATTGCTCTGGCAAGAACACCTGCGGCACCACCAAATTACCAACACTGGTACGGCTGGTCGGTTGTAGTTCGCTGTTGTGGAACCATATCGATGCTAACCACGCCACAATCATTGGCGTAGCTAAAATGAGCAAGGTAAGACTTAAAATTCGGAAGCGCATAGGTCAGGCATTTTATGGAGAAGTTGTCCGTACATTTTTCTTTCTGTGCCATATAAGCACAACAAGCATGCAGATAAGCAGTGCCAAGGCCATTGCAAACCACTGAATGGCGTATCCATAGTGACGTAATGCGGGTGATCCACCCTGCATTTGCCAATCGGTGGTAAACGCATCGGCATGCCCATCTTCTAATCGCAACACCAGCGGATAAAGAAATTGGGTCTGCAAAGATTCGGCTAACGCATCGGGGTCAATATTGGTAACAAGTGCCGGAAACGCAGCTATGGGCTGGGTATCACCTAGCTGTATGCCTGTTGTGGGAAAGCGATGCAACACCCCCGTAACCTGCAATGCCTTGGGTAAGGGCACACTGGGCAAGTTAGAACGATCAGGCCAAGGAAGCCAACCCCGATTAACCAGCAATGTGTATTTTTGCAGCTGTATTGGTTGCAATACCTCCACCCCGGCAATGCCCTTTCTGGTGATATTGTCCAGCAATAGCATTTGTGGCCGCCACTGGAATCCATTCCCCACCAGTTTTCGGTACTGCAATGCAAAGGCATCTTGCTGCTCTTGCACATCGGTTAGCTGCAAGGCAGGCAAATTAATTCTATCTTGGGCAATGTGTAATTGCTGGGTTTTGCTATCGCCACGGTCAAGTTGCCAAAACCCCAAACGTATTAGTAGCGGGAGCATGCAGGCTCCCAGAAACAACAAATTCCAGGGCCAACCAAAAATTCTTGTTACGGGCCACGCCATAAGTGTTCCATGTCAAAGTTGTGCGCTATTGTGACGAAAACATACAGCAATTTTGCCGATATGCACCTGCTTCTTCAATTGATGCACTGCAACTTGATTGTTAGGTGGACTCCGTAGCAATCTAATCCACAATTCCCGTTAAGATAGTCCGTCACCCTCAGGAAACTTCATGACAGGATTGATCT
The DNA here is from genome assembly GCA_035585475.1 of Armandia brevis. Taxonomy (NCBI): domain Eukaryota; kingdom Metazoa; phylum Annelida; class Polychaeta; family Opheliidae; genus Armandia; species Armandia brevis. The sequence goes on along the minus strand of JAXGGS010525474.1, from coordinate 2,368 downwards.
ACAAACTGGTTATCGCTGGCTTTTTTATTGCTGCGGTTATTAGCCTTGGTAGCGGCTTTTACTTTTTACTTAAGGACGGCAGCAAACGCAAGCGCACTGCGAACGCGCTTTTGTTGCGAGTTGTCTTCTGCGCACTTCTCATGGTAGTGCTGGTCTACGGTTTCTACACCGGCGAATTGCAGTTCACCAGCCCCGTCGGGCTTAACAAGGTGAACAACTAATTTTTCTACCTAGTGGTCAACCTATGCGCGCCGCCGTCCTGCGCTGGTGTCTGTGCTTGCTGCTGTTTGGGTCAGCGCAGGCTATGGGTGCCCAAGATAACAGCACAAACACAAACAAGTGCATACCCAGTTTTGCCGGGCAGTACCACCATTTACTGGGTTGGAATGTGTCTACGGGCGGCATTTGTGGCTCCCCAGAAAATGGGAGCTATTACCGCCAAGGGCCAAGTGGCAAAATCAGCCTAGGACAATACGCCAATGCTTTGGGTCTCGGCTATGCAAATGGCGATGGCGGTATGTTTGGCTACCGAGTACACGCCGTATGGCTTGATCTGCATAGCAACCATCCCGACTATAGCCAAGATGCACCCAGCTGGGGATTACAACTTGAAGGAACGCTGTTTTTTGGACAGCTTGTTGTTGGGTATTTTCAACTAGAAAACCAAGATAACGCTCGTACCGAGGATGTGCTGGCTATAGGTTTTGGCATAGGCATGTAGCCTAGCCAAAAATCACCAACTCCCTTGATTGGGCATGCTTACCCAGGGTTCTTGGGGAACAAGCCGTTCGCCTTCTTGCAAGAGTTCGATAGAAATACCATCTGGTGATAACACAAAGGCCATGTTCCCTTCTCTGGGCGGACGATTAATGACCACACCGGCATCCATGAGTTTTTGACACAGGCTGTAAATGTTTTCGACCCTGTAAGCGAGATGACCAAAATTGCGGCCACCGCTGTACTGCTCTTGTGTATCCCAGTTATAGGTAAGCTCAATTTCTGCATCTGGTTGCTGCGGCGGAGCAAGAAACACCAAGGTGAATTTGCCTTGCTCGCTTTCTTTGCGTCTGGTTTCAACAAGCCCCAACAAATTACAATAAAAATGCAGCGATGCATCAAGATCGGTCACCCTAACCATTGTGTGTACATAACGCATTCACCCCCTCCTGTTACTTTCTGCGTGTTTATTTGAGCACGGTAAACCGAGCGTGCAACCACAAAATATTAGAAATGGTAGCCAATAAATAAAGCGGTATGCGTTGCGCCAAACGCCTTCGACTCTTCACCCAAAAATTCAGCTTCGGCGATGCTGTGACGAAGATCAACACCAAGGTTTAACACGCCTAATGTGGCATACGCACCTGCACCCAGCCAAAACCCGCCTTTGAGTTTTTCGTTACGCACATCTTCTAAATCGGCACCGTCAAATTTGTTAATTTGGGTGATTTGCACATCCGAATAGCCAGCACCTATGTAGGGTCTGAATATGCCGGGTATACCAAAACCTTTTTTGATACCAAGATGCATATCAGTAACCTTTCGCTCGGTTTTAACATTAACCGTTGATTCAGTGTCTGTTTCTGACGCTTCGTGTGTGAAGTAATCAAACGAGATATCAAAGGGAACTATAGGCAGTTTGAGGTTTGCACCAAAACCAAAGCCTGGCAATCTGGTTAATTCAGGCCAATCGTCTGCATCCATGGCGCGTTGCGCGTAATACAGGTTTAGGTCGAAACCGACCAAAGCAATTGCCTGGGACGAAAGCATTAATCCCGCTATTACACTACTCAGGGCAAAAAATCGTTTCATCTGTTTCTCCTACATTTGAGGGGGTGCAACCAAAGCCACATGTTAGATCAAGCATGTCACAAATACATGCGCTAGCCTTCGTTGTTGTGTATGTATGTACGGTTCGCTACTGCATCCATAATACGACTATTTTATCGCGTTACCTATCCTTAGCGAAAATAGCTGTAGAACAAGGCGATTAGAATTCATAAAAGAATGAAAAGTGCGTAGCACCAAACGATCGCTCCTCTTGATCAACAAATTGGGCTCTCATATAACTTTGACGAATGTCGAATCCAGCACCCAGTATTGCAAGTTCGAATCCCAACCAAAACCCGGTCCCGGTTGCCAGATCGCTGGCATCTGTGCGTGAACGGTCGACAAATTCGCTTTCTTGGGTGATTTTGGTATTGGCGTAGCCGCCCCCAATATTGGCCCTGGCTATGCCCGGGAAACCAATACCCCACCGCAAACCCACATGCAAATCTCTGGCCTGGAGCGCAATTTCATCATAAATAGCCGAATCTGGGTCTGTCTCCAGTCCCTTATAAAAAAAGTAGTCAATAGAAGCGCCTATTAA